>JAODTT010055517.1:0-15223 GCA_025400115.1 Pentamera pediparva
GCTGCAGATAACATTTCGACAGTACGGGTGATCTGCCGACGCATTTTGCGCTTGCCGTTTTGCATTACCTGTGAACTGAAAGGAACAAGGTGCTTTGCAACAGCAAGAGGCATTCTCTACGTTGGGACCAGACAAGAGGTATGTATCATAGCCACCCACGCTAATCTTGTCAGTACTGAGCCTCCTCGCCTCAGTTAGGGTCGCAACACTGATGTGAAGCTCCCGCCTTTTCCTTGGAGGCGACTAGTGTAAAGAGACCTAGAAACCATCACAGAACCTTAACCGGGACGGTTAGGGTCTTCCAGTATTTCATGAACAAAGTTATGCGGTGTAACCCCTTGCGATGGACAACAACCTTGCGTCCTAGTCGTTCAAATGACAAACACAATATCCATAGTCCTCATGATGGTACCTGGTCAAAAACAGAAGGGGTGACAACCACACTTCCCTTGGCTACACAATAGAGAAAATGAGTGCCAGCACCCTTCGCGGGGACCCGCAGGAGACCTATCCTGCTAATCCTGGAACGGGGAACACCGTGTAATTCTGGATATTACACTGACTGGAAAGGGGATCCTTGTCACTACATTGATGAGAAACGCGAATGCCTCCATGACTGCACCAATATGCGAAACGGGTTGGTTCGACTTTCTCCCTGCTTCAAGGGAGACAAACCAGTCACTGCCACTGTCATTTGACATCAGCTTCATGTCCGAGTCCATGTCCATGTTGATGCAACTCTGCAGTCAATCAAGTTCTGTACATATCGAGTCGTCAAAATACACGGATGCTTTTGCTGAGGTTGTACGCAGTGACTTTGCGACTAAAGTTATCCAGGATAGAGGTAGGTGTGTCGTTGAGTTTGCCCGTACTACCTGGATATATGATATACCTCTATGGATATCTGACGTGAGACCTTATATGTTGATGATGATTAGTCAGCTCTCCGTCAACGTACAGCAACATGACATAATTTTCATTACACCCTCTGGTGTTGGCACACCAGTCATCCACTCAATAATGAATGTTCCAATGTTGGCAATCGCCTACTCGCGTGCCTCTGACGCATGTTCATGTTGATGCAACTTGGCAATCTATCAAGTTCTGTACATCTCAAATTGTCGAAATACACGGATACTTTGAACTAAGGTTGTGCACAGTGACCTTGCGACTAAAGGTATCCCAGGATAGAGGTAGGTGTGTCGTTGAATTTGCCTGTCCTACCTGGATATCTGATTCACCTAATTGGATACCTGACGTGATACCTTATATGTTGATGGTGATTAGTCAGCACTCACTCCATCGACGTACAGCATCATGACATAATATGCATAACACCCTCTGGTGTCGTCACACCAGTCATCCACCTACATGCAATACTAAATGATCCAATGTTGGTTATCAACTAACCGCGTGCCTCTGACGCTGTGGTCAATCAAGTATACACTCTAATGGCTGTCTTATGGTAGTCTGATAGTTGGCACAGGGTGAGTGGTGCAGAGAATTCATAGGATAACATAAGCCTACCTCGACAACTTCTTCCAGTATGTTATTCCCTCACACCAGAGGATCAGTCACAGATTTACAACCAGTGATATGGAGTCCTGGTACTCTACAGAACATAACCGATTGCACCACAGTGCTGCATAAACTGTTGTAATACAAATCATCCTGATCCTTGATATGGTTCCACGTCGTATGTGCCAACTGCTATAGAGGCAATTGTTATGTAATCTCCTGTGTATTTAGCCGTAAGAATGAGTCTCGGGCGGCCTCTTCGGAATTGGACATGTTGATTGTAACTTCATGAGAACCATCATAGGCGAGTTAGATATATTTTTCTGTCAATTAACGTTTCTCATTCAACTGGTAATTCTGTTTGTTATGTTGGTAGAGTATCCGCATTTTCTCTAGGAGTCCAGGGTTCCACTACATGTGAGGAATGGTGATATTCCTCCCTGTTTTATCGGTCAAAATGGGACTTACTGTCATCAGGCACGGCGAAAGCAATGGAGCAGCAGAAAATAATTCGGAGTCCCACAACTGGATGAATGGCTGTGAGCACCGCTAGTTGAACCAGACGATGGAAAACAAAGTTCCCTGACTCGTGAATCGTAGTAGAACGGTGGTGTACAGTGTTTTGGGGGTTGGCTGAAATATAAACGTACGGGCAAACTCCATGGATCGCTGAACAAGACAAAATAATGTCAACAATGAGGACAGCATATGTCAATTAGGGGTCACAGTTGACCTGAAACGATTTTTCCTTTTTTTTCAATTGAACAATGTACAATAGGTCCTGGATCCTTGCTGAACCCTCACATGAAAAATAATCACTCCTTTGATGTTGCCAGACTGTAGTTTCTACATAATTTGTCTAGTACAGTTGTGCTGTCGAGCATGTTAAGTACGCGATACATTTTTATCACTTTAGACGGGCAACACCGTGACCAGAGCTGTCAGTGTGCAGCGCTATATGGCAGGCGCGCGGGTCGCTGGGATTGTTATAGACCGGAACATTTCATTCGTTCTTCCGGTTGTGCTAATCATTCCGACATTTTATTGGAGACGATGTAGGAGATATTTGTCAGGGTGTTGTCGCTTGCCGGTGCTGCTTACTGCGCATTGCTTACGAGTTGCGAGTTACAGTTATAGGGGTGACTATTCTTAATGACACGGAATGCCAATACATAGTAGGTGCAATGAGTTGAATGCATATTGACTTGTCACGTGAAGGGGAGAAGAGGGTGCACCCAGATGGAGGGAGGGGGTTGGGAAGTGCAGAATACCACCTCCAATCCGGAGAAGAGAATGATTATTTGATTTATGGCACGACTGGGGTGAGAACGTTGGGCACCACGAAGTTGGGAGGAATTGCTGAAGCTAATTGTTAATAATAACAACAGTGCCCAGTCTAGCGGTTCGAACCTTCATCCACCGAGGTCACTGTCTGCGGTCGCGGTGCCCATGCTACAGCAATTTGTTTCGTTTGTCACGTTCCTTCGTCAGCAGTCGTCCATGCCGTTCGTCACGTTCGTCATGTTCCTTCGTCAGCATACATCCGATCGTTTGTCACGTTCGTTACGTTCCCTCGTAGATAGTCTTCCATTCGACCATAGCAGTCGTCCATCCGACTGTTCGTTTCTCTTGTCACGTTTTTCGTACGTTTCTTCTTCAGCAGTCGCTCGTACATTTTCTCACGTTCCTCCGTCAGCAGCCATTCGACTGATTGTTACGTTCGTTCGTCAGCAGCTGTTCGTCACGGTCCTTCAACAGACAGTCGTCCTTCGGACGAACTGTTCGTCAAGGCGTCCAGTGCTTCGTCAACAGCCATTCGACCGTTCGTCACGAACCTTCGTCGGCAGCCATTCGACCGTTTGTCGCATTCTTTACGGTCCTTCGTCAGAGAGTCGTCCATTTGGACGAAACGTTCTTCACGTCCGTCTGGTCCTTCGTCAGCAACCATTCGACCGTTCGTAACATTCCTTCGTCATCAGTCATTCATACCGTTCGTCATGGTCGTCACGTTCCTTCGTCAGCAGTCATCATACCCAGTCCTTGGGCCAGATGGGTTGGTCAGCTCTAAATTGGGGCACAAAATGTGAGTATTACCATCATGTTTAGGTATATCGACTATCTGATATATTCTGCATGATAGATTTTGTGAAGTCACAGCTAAAGCCAACTAATTTGCATGAACAAATTGGCCGCCACTAAAAAAATGAAACAGCCAAATACGGTTATTTATAGGTTCCGAGGGACGTATTAAAGCAACAAAAAACTGCTAGTTGCAGATTATGGGTTAACAACTAACAAATGAACTGATATTTGTTCAATGGAGGAACCTAATTAGCATAAATTCAAAATGGCGGACAATTAGCACAATTTTGTGTTGATACTTCTCGCCCAAAACTGCATTTTTATGATAACCCTCTAGGAGTGCATGCGCTCTTCTGTTTTAGCGCGAGAATACATTATAGCATAGATTACTGCCATCTATGAAAACTGCGTTTACCAATCTGTCATTGTATTTATGCATCGTTTGCATATATATCCTATGGCTGCAGTCAGTATTCTACATTGCTGTTTAGCCTATTCTTTGGCTTTTGTAGGTAACAATGAAGGAGTATCACTGATTTTAACATGATCCGTATATTTGTTGATCATACAACCATACTTTAAATATTATCTGTGTTGTTTTTATCTAATTCCCATATATATCCAATATGGCGACAACATTTGATTGGTGGGGGTTGGTGGGTGGGGTTCTCTCAGAGGAATGGAATTGAATTGAACTGAAAGAATTATGGTTTTCAAACCCCATGTGATTGTGTTGTGAAGCTTGTGAACCCATCGGCATCGCAAGCCACTTAGGCTACGTGCCTTCAAAATGAAGTTGTTATAAACCAGAGACTGCAGTAGTGAGCACTCTCTTGAAAACCCTTGCATAATCAATCCAGTATGTCCAATCATGTGATCCGTTTGTCCCTCATATGTATCTACATCAAGATGTTTCAAGACAGTGACCCATCATCTCCACATGACGCACACTTCAATCCTGTGTTACCCCTTCTCATATCTAGAATGTCCAAGATGATGCACTCTCACCCTTCATGTTGTGACAATTTGCAAACTTACTAAAACTTACAACGAACTTCACTAAGCAATTACTGACATTGAGTTTATCTTCATGATGGAGAGGACACATGCATCAACAAACCCCCTTTCTTGGGACACATTCTAAGCAGTCTGGGAGGATGTTAATTTACCCTGTTTGAGTGTGACATTCGTTTTGGAACCTAGATGAGGCGCCATTGACATAGGTTTGTGGTTGCAGTGCACGTGAAATTAGTGCAGAATTTACTAGTTTACTATATGTTGAATGAAATATGGAGTCCACATTGAAAGGCATCAGCGTACCGGTACTGCTCTTATATATCAACTCAGTTAGGACCCGAAGTTCTGGTGGATGGATTGCACCATTTCCGCTAGCCGAAGGTAGAATTCACTCCATACCTACCAGAGGACGACTCCACCCCATTGCTGGGATGCACTGCAAGCTCGCTTGTCACTCATCACATTGTCAACAGAACATTCAACTATGATGCATACGCCCATGGGGACCTGTAGGCTGTAGGCCATACTTCGAAGTGTTCGCGAATGATTCCCATCAAGTGTGGGATACCCTTATTCTGGATAAGACACCCTTGAATTGCCGATACGTGACTTCAATCCTTCCAGTAAATTGCCTGGTCAGACACATATACCTTGTATTTGCAGCAGCTCCATTATCATCATCACAGTTCATGAACAGCAATATTATATATGTACTGGTCATCCCACTTATAACTTATTCAAAGGCATTTGCATGATAGTAATCCTGCATCTCGAGCTGGGTCTGATTGCTTCACCTGCTGAGCTTTAATACTGCATGGGAATATGACTGTTTGGTAGTTTGCCCTCTCTGTATGCAGCCCAGGCAGTCGTCACATGGAGGGAGTTTTACTCCATGTTTCTTTTTTGGTATCTGGTATCGCAAATTATGTGATATCTCTTGCAACATAAAGTGTAGATCAGCAGTCGGAGTCCATACTCCACCCACTTCATTAAATGCTTTATATTCAACTTTCCATTGTTGCAAATGAACCTACTAAGGCATGTCTAGTGAATGCATGTTTCCATGTATCCCCACGCTTCTCAACTATCTTAGTCATTCGTGTGGAGTCTGGGTACCTATTCCATAGTGTCTACGACAGTGTACAGAGAGGGGTCTCGAGAACACCTCTCATGTGGAGCTCGCGACTACTAGCACACATGTGGCCACAAGGACTATTGTTATCTGATTTGCCTACCAGATACCTTTCGTTTTTTCATGCTAGTTTCTCTCCGAAGTTATAACAGGCGGTTTGTCCTTCCTTTCTCCACACTGGCAGTATCAAATAGAATGTAATTAGTTCTGCTGTTTATTGCCCATGATGGTTTGCCCAGGCGTCTGTCATTGGATCTATCATAGGGACAACTATCACTAGCCTCATATTTCCCTATCGCTGATCGCTAATCACTGAATAAATATGAAGAAGCTCAGAATGGGTAAAGACAGGATGCCAGTCCTGTAACTGCTTCTGTGATGCAATACGATAGTCGCTGGCGAGTAGGCCTAGTGCTTTCGAGACAAGTGGCTGCCTGGTTCCAAATAAATATATGGTACCCAAGCAGTCTGTATTTCCTTGCTCACTCTTTCGTCTACTGCCTGATCCACAGTGGCTCTCTCGATGAGATTCCCGACTGCCAAGCCTGACAAAGACCCTTTGGTATCTAAATGAAAATGACATTGCCCAGAGTAGGTACTCGGATATTTTGCATAGCTCCACTTGCCACATGCAAGGGAGGTATCCTGGAGTCATTTTCCTGATGAAGGAGGATGTGTGCATTAACATATCATATCCTGCTCTTTCGAAACATATTAAGAGGATATCCACCATCATGTGTCTAAATAGGGCATTTATAACATAGAGTAGAACCAGTGCAGAATATACTAGCATGAAGGTGGTTGAAGTATACGTTGGGGTGCTTCTTAAGGGATATCAACGAAAAGCTTGACTATCTGCCATTTGGCCCAACTTTGGGGAGAATGGTTATTCTCCTCATCAGTACAACGTCTCTGAATTGTTAAAGTGGCATCAGATCATCATATCCCCGCGACGCGTTGAGCGTCTGGGGATATTATGGTTTTGGGGGTGTAGCTGTCGCCGTCTCCGCCGTCTCCGGGAACAATAGGCGTCAGCGCAATAACTCTCCAACGCTATATCCGATTCATCCGTAACTTGGTACATATGTCTAGTAATATCTTGGATGGGTTCGGAAGCGAGTGTTGCAGCACGACTGCTGCCCTCTATTTTGCAGGTTCTTCGCGAAAAATATAAAGTTCGTCCCATAACAGAAACTTGGTGGGTGTGGACTATAGTTGGTGCTGAAAGAACATGACGGCTTTTTCAAGGTCACTAAAGGTCAAACTTGCGTGATTTCTCTAACTCTGTCGGATTTGAACGAAACTTGGTGAATGTACACTACCTTTGTTCCCGATAGAAGTCAAGGTCATTTCAAGGTCATCGGAGGTCAAATTTGCATAATTTATGCGATTCTCTAAAATTCGTCGGATTTGAACGCAACTTGGTGGATGTAGACTACCTTGGTTCTCGACTAAGGTTGAGGTCATTATGAGTCATGAAAGGTCAAATTCAGCTCAATTTATGCGACAACCTCGAGAGATGCCTTCTTGACAATTCTCAGTCAAACCCTTTCTCTTCCTGCCCAACCTTGGGGGTAATGGATACCCTCTCATATCAAATGTGTTTGATACTGTTCCCCACTGATTGTTCAAATGCGGGGATGTACACGTCGGCGGTTTACCCGCCTGCACATGTCTAGTTTTCATTTGCCTTCTCGTTTATTACTTGGTCAAACACACAGTTCTGAGTACTGGCAGCAGCTATGATCTTCATCACCTGGCCTTTGGTAAATCACTCTGCCTAATTCCTATATTTTAGCTGCGCCAAGTGTCAACATCGACAGTCTCTTTTGCTGTGCCGCACACTTACCAGCATATTGTATGGTACCAGCAGGACTAGACTGGATGGAATTTTGCGCCCCAAACATTACCCATGTGGTCAACTCGCGGCATCTTTCTCCATATGTGGCACTGGATTATGTTCCAGTCTCAGAGCAGTCTGTACTAGCATAGCATTCGTGCATGACAATGTTGTACAGGTATGCCATTCATACCAATGGTGCAACCGTGGTGGTAATCCCCAGTTGTATATATGACGGGATAGTGATTCCTTTCCTAGTTTCTGCTGAGCCAGAGCGGTGTTGAACAAAACCAGCTAAGAGTATGTTATTCAAGGACCTAATCTATTGAGGCATTTGATGACCTCATAATTTCCAGTGAGTGTTGTTACGGCCAGTGTTGACTACTTTCCCAATTTGTTGAGACAATTTCCCATATACTAATGCATATTTTGAACCATCTTTCATTCCGTTATATATTGCAAAATAGTCCCCTTCAGCAACATTTTATAGCACTAGCAACACATTTTCACCTCCTCAATTGTGGCCCAAATTGACAAATTGCTTATTTAGAAATATCGTCAATCGCTTGTAATATGCAAATTAGTTGACATTTATAATTAGGGCAATATCAACACATTGAAATAGTATTGTGCCACATGGTATCTTGAATTATAACTTCCTAGAAATTAGAAGCAGCAATTTCATTTTGATTATAAATTTACGGAGCCAAGTTGTACAGAAGATCGCAATAATATGCAAATACGGCGCCATATTAGATTCATGCAAATTTTTGAATGCTCATTTTTCATTCACATCTGTGTCTACCATCATAAAATGCCATAGCACTTGTTTCTACTATGATACTAGTTCTAAAACGTAGAACATAGCCTAAATATAATATTTTAGGAATTCATTGGCGGCCATTTTGTTCATGCAAATTAGGAGGCTTCAGCTGTGACTTTGGAAAGTCTATCATGCGGAAATATGTGCAGGAGATATATCCTAACAAGTTAGTAACACTCCCATTTTGTGCCCCAATTTGGTACTCAAAAGTCAAATTTCGCCTCCTGGCCCAAGGACTAACCATTCTCTACGTTCCGTCAGCAGCCGTTTGTCACGTTCGTTCCGGTCCTTCGTCAGACAGTCGTCCATTTGGACGAACCTACCGTTACGTTCGTCCAGTCCTTCGTCAGCAGCCATTCGACTGTTCGTTTCGTTCGGCAAGTTCCTCCATCAGCAGTCATCCATACCGTTCGTCACGTTCCTCCGTCAGCAGTCATTCGACCGTTCGTCACGTGCCTTCGTTAGCAGTCATTCATACCGTTCGTCACGATCCTTCGCCAGCAGCCATTCGACTGCTCGTCAAGTTGGTCACAGTCTCTCGTCAGACAGTCGTCCACTTGGACGAACCGTTCGTCACGTTCGTAACGTGCCTTCTTCAGCAGTCATCCATACCATTCGTCACGCTCCTTCATCAGCAGCCATTCGACCGTTCGTCACGTTCTTTTGTCAGCAGTCATCCTTTCCGTTCGTCTCGTCCGTTACGTTCCTTCGTCGCCAGCCGTTCGTCACGGCCCTCGTCAGACGGTCATCCATTTGGACGAACCGTTCGTCCCGTTCATCTGGTCCTCCGTCAGCAGCCATTCGATTGTTCGTCACGTTCCTTCGTCAGAGAGTCGTCTATTTGGACGAACCGTTACTCGCGTTCCTTCGTCAGCAGCCATTCGGACGTTCGTTCCGTTCGTCACGTTCCTTCGTTGGCAGTCATCCATACCGTTCGTCACGATCTTCGTCAGCAGCCATCCGACCGCTCATCACGTTCGTTACGGTAATTCCTCCTACTCAGATGCTTATGTGGAGCACCACACACATGGACAATGGGCTTCATATAGGATCTAATAAAGAATTTTTCCTGCTCAGATGTTTTTGTGGAGCACCACACTTCATGACATTAGAGCCAGGTTATATATGGTTTAACCAGAATTCCTCTTGCACAGATGCTTCCTTGGACCACTGTAGGACGTTTGGTTTGTATATGGTACAATCAGTATTCCTAACTAGTGTTGATCCTGCTCCGAAGCTCAAGTGGAGCACCACGCTCAAGGACATTAAACCATATCCTCCGTGTGACAAGCAAATTTACTGTGCGTTCAAATTTTGCAAGGGTAGACGAACAGCCTGATCTTTCCAATCCTCGAATTACACAACGTGACAGTTATTGATCAAATCATGGTGGCTGACCGTGCCCATGGTAACAGCATTGCCACACAATTGTTGGCATACTTGAACTTACCACAAGTGATTATGTGCAGTCATTTTGCTAGAATTGTCTTTGAAAGGGGCAAAGTCAGGTTTAGGTAGGGTTTGTGTTAGGTGTAACCACTCTGCCGGTGCATTTCTATTTTTTTTCATCGCAAAACAGATATGGTCCACAACATGGGGTGGTGTTTGACTGAGGGAAGAGGTGATGAGGATTTTTCTTGCTTGCTGTAAAACCTTGCTTGCTAGAAACATGGAGTATGGTATGTTCCAGGTAGGAAATTGGTTCACTTATACGTCTTGAACCGTCCATAGTTTAGGATGCAATAGTTCGTTCGAATCATAAGCACGCATTAATATCTCATTATTAATTATAGATGCATCCGGAACCTATCGAATCTATTTGGGAGGAATGTGGATGAACAAAGTTTCACTCAGTCCCTGCCGCTTGCCAATATCAAAGACTGGGGTAACCTGAGCTGTATTTATTGAATCTCCACCACCACACAGGCGTTCCCATCATCTCACCCAACCCGCTCCCGAGAGTCAACATGTGCAGACAGAGGCTACATGACTGCCTAATAAAAATGTTGCGGTATCAAGACAGTGCTGGTGATAAGAACTCCAATTATTTCGTATGAATATAAAAACCATGTCATCCCATTTCTATGCACCAATTGCAAGTGCAGTTTTTGACCAACCAATAACCTAATTCTCCTGGAGGTCCACAGTGCTCACCAAACGCTGGTATAGCCTACAGCCCACCGTGTAGCGAAACTATCCCTTCAAAACTGCAAAAATATGAATGAATCGGCAAAGTAACTCTTGAAGCCTATTGAACTGCTCACCTGCTGGATTTTCATATTTCCTTGGAGACCAGACTAGACTCTTATATTTTTGGCGGTGGGAGAGGGGGAACTGACACTATTCAGGAGAACACAGATAATTGTTCCCTTGATATTCTTCAATTATTTTAGTTGCGGGACCGGAAGTGCCATGTCAACTTATAGAAGACCTGTTCCATATTAGGTGTATACACACATGGCCTGTATGCATATGTCGAAGTCAAGTTACTAAACATTGTTTATCAACTTGGAACAGTGGACCACATTTCGAAGATTATTAATAATTTCCTTGAAGATCAACCAGGGGTCATCCAATTTAAATGACGATGCATCGTTTACACTCTGAAAACAACAGAGTGAAACTCACTTCATTGGAGTGATCACTCAGCGCACTCCAAAATAATACTGAATCTTCATACTCAATAGAGCGATATTCACTCTTATTAGTGGAGGTTTGCTCCAATCGAGTGAAGATTCGCTCCAATCGAGTGAAATTTCACTCATAATTCGTGGTGCGTTGAGTGATCACTCCAATGAAGTGAAGTTCACTCTTATGCTTTTAGAGAGTGGTCATTACATTAACAATAATCATAGGCTATTCTGACATTAGAAATACCCTACATGAACTTGTCAGTGGCAAGGAATCACTGAGCCTTTGGGCTCCTGTTCTGTAACTTTATCATGAAAACTTGCCGAGCAGAGAAGTATCCTATGCATGGCCCGGCCAGGGTGCAGACAGAGCGGATAATCTGTCACCAGTACACAGATTGGGTCATGCTTCTTTGACAGTCCCCCAATGTGGACGGGGGAGGGTAATTCCACGCAGACGGCGACACAGTCAAAGCGCACCTCCAATAAGGTATTTCCTTATTGGCTGTTCGTATCGTATAGACTCAATTGTGTTCTATTTTAGGGTTAGTGATGGAATTGAGGATTACGGTTAGCGTCATCCAATAAGGTAAATTCTTGTTCATTTCGGCCCACGGCGACATGCAAATAACCTTCCCATCAAATTGCCCCGTTCCATCCTCCCGAGTCTTTGGTCTAAACCGACGGGGATTCGACATTCGATTTCTGGGCTGGAACGCTGTCACTCTCACCACTGTGCTTACCACTCGGTAATTAGTTGCATACTGACAGGATTTAACTGGCAATCGACCATGTCAATGGTGAGCATGTCAGGCAGTTCTCCAGTTGTCAACCTGCTACCTATCGCTGTGTTTTACGAATGCAGTTTTAGACAGAATGATATATTTGTTTTGGTACGATTCAGCAGGCGATTAGTACCATGCAGACACGATAGCTATTGATTCAAGTTGTTTATTTCATTGAACTGTTATTTGGACGGACCCTACCTTGTACTGTACCCATAGTGTGTATGAAATAACGAGATTACTCAATTCCATCGTTTGGCAACGTTGTCTCCTAGTTGTATCGGGTGCTGCTGTGAAATGAACTGGAGACATATACTGTATCTAGAATGTTGTAAAGAACAAACATCTGTCATCGCCAACCAGACCCTAGCCTTCACCCTGGCTAGACCAGCATCTACTCACATTCAGCCGTATTCCGGCATTGGCCTATAGAATCACAAATCAAATGTCTTGGTTTTTTCCAACCGATATATTGCCTGTCCGTGATGATATTTGCTACACCTGACCTTCATACTCATAACCTCACAATCCATTTTCGTCGTGATAATTCTGTTAACCCTCCTTTGAAGAGGCGATATCGCCCGGCAGCAATTCTGGAGACTCGGCGGAACAAATTGCCCAGTGCAATTTGATATCGATATTCGATACGGTATATCATCACTATAATATGTCAATGCAAAATTAGCTATAATAAACCGTGGAACGATTATGGGTGAGTGCCGCGCGACGTTACGCAAACGACGCCGTCGCTTCCTCGCCGGGTGTTGCGAGACGATAGTGCCTTTTCAACTCTTCTACCATCGAGATATCTGTGCTTCTTTTATCACCAGCTACTAGTGACTGTGTCCAGTTGGGTGGAACTCGTGTCTCGCCACCATATTGCAAAATCAACAACGGGGTTCTTTTTTGTACAACACATAATTGGGCAGCAAATAATTTCAAATCCATCACGTTACTTCCTTCAATGAAGCTGATATCTACTTGAAAACGCTTAGATCATGAGAGCCCAAACAATTAAAGTCGGTATAAATTTACTTAGATATGACACCAACTCCAGATACCCTTCAATTATCATGTATTGATGGTACCTGTTGGGTTGTTTTCCCCCTGATTTTCCACTGAGAATTGAACTTTCAGTTCATTCAGATATATCCGACACAGTTTCATACGTGGTTGGTAGCGGTGAGTGTGGAATTTGAGCGAAACAGTGAAAGGTTTTATGTGGCTGGTCGAATTCTCATTTCGGCAGAGTTGAGGTTGCAGTAGTTATAATAATACCAGTTGAGGTTTTCCCCGTTTCCACCGCTGTAGTCGCCGTTGAGGTTGCTATAAGTACATATCGTGTTGTAGCTACCGAAGTTGAAATAATTGCAGTAAGAACCATAACGATGACTACACCAGGTATTCGAGTACCACCACGCTCCTCTGTGTTTCGCTGCACAGTTGTGTGTCCCGCACCCATCGTTGTCCCTGTCGTACGTGCTGAACTCCCTTCCATTAGTATAAGACATACCGTCACCTACAGAGAGAAGAGAAAATACAGAGTGCATTAGATTCTGTTGAGTCTTTCACAAGTTATAACTCTCAGAACATACGTTGACATACTTGCACATACACAGTAGCAATGTCCAATAATACGGCAGCCCATGCAGCCTAATTCGACTGTAGCTACTGGAGCCTATTTTCTCGCATATTTCAGCTGTTACTGGGGTTTAATCTCAATCTCATAATCTAGCCATCCCTAACTTTCTTTGCTATAATTATGTACTGTGTCATCTCGTAATCTGTATTCTGTGTGATGTGCTCACTCCATTATAGCTAATGTTACATGCAGTTGTATCGAGCACCCTAAAATGACCCTTGTGGGTAACCGGTCTAGTGACTTAATGTATTGACCCGCCGTTAACCTCAAGCCGTAGTTAATTCACATATTCCCTCCTGTGTATTCACAGGCAATATCGTCTCGGAACACCGGACGAATGAAAGAAGGCTCCATTTGCACGACGTCGCGACAAAAAATGCACCACGGTATATCAGAATCTATTTCGCATTGACATATCATAATGACGATATATACCGTATCGACTCCGGGTTGCACTGACTCATACGGTTTTCGTCGTGACGTCATACGAACGAAACCGTCTCTTCTCTCGCCCGTCGCTATCAGACGATATTGCCTCTTCGTTTGACTATCCACACGAACAGAGACCCTTCTATCAACAGTAAACACAAAGACATTGCCATCATATCAGTGGTGTGTATATTTGTTATTCTGGAAACCCACTTGTCTGCTCCAATTGGATATCAGGCGCCTTGTCAGCTGTCAATAGCCATTATAGTATGTCCGTCGTTCGGAATATTAATTAAACACGTAACATAATTGCATTAGCGTACACCTCTATCAATCCATTCCGTATAAATTGTTCTTCATGACTTCATCCGCCTCATGTACAATGCAATTTTATTCAGAACAGGGTCACATGGAACAATGTTCCCTTCCCCCGCATGCATTCAGGAAGATGTTTTTTATATTTGGACACTTTTACTTGGCAATTTGGATTATTGTCTCCACCACTACGGCAGTGATACCCAGCAATGAGTATCATATCTAATCCAAGAGAAGAATAACATGTTTGATATGGGAGATATGTTCCCTTTCCTTTGTACAAATGACGGGGTGGGCGAGTGTATGACTTCGTGTTATTGAGTCAGGCCCTGCTCCAATGGAATTAATCACCTAAGCCAGTCACTGAAATGATGGAGAAGTATGTTCATTTAGGATGTCTAATCTCCCATTTACGACCTGTTTCTAGTTTGATTTTATTTCATTGCTGGATGCCACACGAAGCTCACCAAGGAACTCTGTCAATGATGATCGTGGATGGGCACTGGCGATAACACATAATATCGAGGTAGGGATGTAATCAATCCTAATCTGCTCATGGGACTGTTTTTCTACGTCCCCATCAAAGCAGCGATCAGTGAACTTCAGGATGTGACTACTTTCTCAGAACCTTGAGGAGTGGGAGATTGAAGCCAAACGGCGGTAACTGGACACAACCGGCCGAGGAGACTTGTTGCAAATACTCTGGAACAACCCGACGAAGTGTTCCACTGCACGCCAGCAGAACTAGGAAGCAAAGTCCCCTAATCGCAACTACAAGTACAGCCACAATTGGGAAACGCCAGGAATTTCACTGGAACCCGAACCCGGAACCTCTTACATGCGAACCGTCACTGATACCGCTCT
Organism: Pentamera pediparva; assembly: GCA_025400115.1. Lineage (NCBI taxonomy): Eukaryota > Metazoa > Echinodermata > Holothuroidea > Dendrochirotida > Phyllophoridae > Pentamera > Pentamera pediparva. The sequence goes on from JAODTT010055517.1 coordinate 15,078, forward strand.
ACCGCCCTCGCAAACTGTTTTGTTTGCCCAATTCCGATGCGTATAATCATCAGCACACAACACACCAGTCGGTCATATGGTGAGGACTCTTGCATAGCCCTACCCGGGCTCAAACCTGGCCTCCGTGGTGACGTGACCATACATTA
>JAODTT010055518.1:0-10054 GCA_025400115.1 Pentamera pediparva
ACTTCACTCTAAATTTACTCACGATGGAGTGAATTTCCTCTCTATCGGAGTGAATGTTCACTCGAATGGAGTGATTTTGTTACACTCCACTCTTTGGAGGAGTGAATGGTTCACTCTTTCGTTTCTAGAAAGTGAAGAACGACACGATATCAGGACCATTACCAGCTTTCGTTACATAAGTGGAGCCAACCGGGACATGAGCCACAAATTACAATACAGGTTACTCGAGGTTTCCCAGACTACTTTGGGTTTGTACTTGTAGGAACGGGGTACTCTTGACTTTCAAGCTTCCTTCAAAACATCGAATATTACTTGCATACGAAAATTGCAAATTATGATATTCGGCGCCTACATACTTTTGCTGCAGCCTGGACTACGTTCTCCAGATGGATGAGTGGGACCAGCCTGTAGGACGAGACAATCAATATTGTCCGGCACTCTGCTATAGTGTAAACAGTTCATCCATATAGAGGGCACTATATCCAATATATACTACTGTCTTCATGGGTATTGATAAGGATATTTGAGATAATATACTTCCCGAGGCACTCGTCCTCGTAACGTGTCGCAGAGAGGCGAATTTAAACATTATGGAGAAAAATGACCAATAAATTAGCCTGGGCTAATGTAACGTAAAAATGAATGTTCTAATTTATTCCGAACTTTAATCATCACCTTGGGATCATCAACCATTCGCAGGCGCGTATGCAGGATTTTCCAACCCGGGAAGCGCGGAAGACTATCTAGGCGGAGCGCCACCATGGGTTGGCGCGCAGCGTACACTAAAATTTTGGGTTTTGAAACCCCCTAGATCACCGGAAATAGCATTTCCTGGGTACAAAAATGACTGAATCAATTCCCGATTTTTACTTAGAATGGCGTAATTTCCATTAGTTTTCAAATCCCTGATTTATTTAAAATTCAGCATGTCAACCGTTTTCCCTAGGTCCAACCTCATCGCATTTCGTGTGAACTATCCAAGCAGAGCGCCATCACCGGTTGGCGTGCAATGTCTGAGGAAAATGTGGGTTTTGAAAACTTTTAAATGACCGGAAATAGCATCTCCTGTGCACCGAAGATGACCAAATTAAATCCCAACTTTGACTTGGGATTGAGTATTTTCCATTGGTCTTTACATACAATATTATTCTTTCAATCGCATGTCAACCGTCCTACGTTATGTTCGTCCCCATCGCATCTCGTGTGAACTATCTAAGCGGAGCGCCACCATCGGTTGGCGCGTAACGTACAAGAAAATGTTGGGTTTTGAAACCCCCCAGATCACTGGAAATAGCATTTCCCTGGTACAAAATGAACAAATTATTTCCCGATTTTTACTCAAAATTGAGTATTCCCCATCAGCAGATCAGTCTGTACATACATAATTTATCTTTGAATTAAATGACAACCGTCTCACGTTAGGTTCGACCCCATCGCATCTCGTGTGAACCATTTAATCGGAGCGCCACCATCAGTTGGCGCGTAGCGTACACAATTTTGGGTTTCGTGACCCCCAGATCAACGGAAATAGCATTGCAAAAAAATTGACTCAAAATTGAGTATTTCCCATTCGTTTTTACATCCATAATTTATTTTTAATTGCATGTCAACGTCTTACGTTAGGTTCGACCTCATCGCATCTCACATGTGAACCATCTAGGCAGAGCGCCACCACATGTTGACGCGTATCGTTTAAGAAAAGTTTGGGTTTCGATACCCCAGATCCCTGGAGATAGCACTTCCTGGGCACAAACATGACCAACCCGACTCCTCTTCTAGGCTCAGAGCTAAGTATTTCCTGTTAGTGTTTTCAAACAATTTGTTCTGAAACTGCATGACAACCGTCACACATTCCATGAACGATGTATTTGAAGGCCATTCTACGCTTCGGCCTATGTATTTGTTCGGATAATTTTACTTTGAACCCACCCATATTCTGCACCTTATTTCATCTATCGCCAGGCAAGGCGATAAAGGACGAAGTCAGGGTCATCATGGTACTTAGCGGAGCGCCACCACAAGTCCCGAGGTCACCAGAAATAGCACTTCCTGGTCAAAGAAATGGCCAAACCTTCACCCCTTCCGTACTATTTCCCATTTGTTTTTCATCATTCCATAATTTTTTGGTTGAAATTGCGGCGATGGCCGATAGTGTCCTCAGTACGCCCCCCGTTACTGTCACCCAAACCACAGAATTTCCATAGGCCTACACGACTGCAAGAATGTTCAAAATTCGGATCTCGTACCTATTCCAGTCCGCCAGTGGTGACACAAAAACATCAATGAGGGGATATCAGGTTAGACTCAATGGATATCGATTATGCCTGTAAAATGGAACGATCTCATTGCCCCAAAAATGTGATACCGTTACTATTGGCCAATTTGCCTTCCGTGGGCGTCGTTGTCGTTGATGAAATTTAATTCATGGGGACCGGACCGGATATAGTATAATTATACCCATGTACTACCGTTACAAGCGAGCCAAATATTCGAATAATTGACAATCCAGGGTTATCCTTCATAATGAACATTCGCCTAATTCCTAATACCATGACCGTACTCGCAAGGCCATACAGCCATACTAGCTGTGACATTCATCGCGCTGAGCTGTTCCGTCACCGACGGACGCGCGGCCCGAACAGAGACCCGACAACTCCAGCTGCGACCCCTGCAGAGCGTCGTCTAGAAGGCAGCGTGACCGCCCGACGGATCCCCACCCGGTCAATTTACGCAACCCCGGCAGTCCTCTCTCTATCTCTGCAGTCTGGCGTCCGGGGACTGCCTAGGTGGATGTGCTGAAGTATTTATTTATACCATGTTCTGAGTTTGGATATGTGGCAGTACCATATAGCTCATACGTACGTATGTCAGGTATGTACTCGGAATGGAAACACGGCGGGTATCGGGTAAAAGTGATGTAGTCAGGGCAGTTATCCTGCCACAATTGAGTCCATTTGTAAGCTGTTATGGCTAGCATAACTGAAAGCAAAACATATAATTAAGGAAACGAGTTGAGGCTTACCTAAGCCTCGTGATTCTGGGCTGACATCTGCCTCAAGAATATGACTAGCCTATATGGCTAAGCACTGTCAGGCACCAACATATGAAAGGTAGCTGCATCACTCGCGTTGTGATTGTACGGATAGTAGGCTTACCTGAATTGCCGCAGTGACCGTACTTCCGTGAAACCACATGTTTGCCTTGCATCATGGGTCATTTTCTGTAAACGAAGTTAGTTATCTTGAGTAAAAGGATTATTAAGGAGTATTGACCTCCGCTGACATGAAATGATCTCGAAATCGGGTTATAGGCCTATCACACCATGTTGGCAGTGTGCACACATTTTACTTGATGTGTTACCAGTGTCTAAAGAAATGTTTGATCCCCTTGCATGAAGCAAAGCGAAGTTATCTCCTGTGAGTATAGCTTTCGAGTCGAGTTAGAACTGAAGCACCACACACAAACACGCGCGCGCGCGCACGCACACGCGCAAACATACACACACACACATATATAGGCTCACGTGCACGCTCCGCACACGCACACACATGCACACCCGTGTAGGCTTCATACGCATGCACACGCATACACGCCACACACGATATGTGTATCAGCATATTAGGCCTAAGCACCATTTAGCAATCAGGGAGGAATATGTACAATCATTCCTACTTCCCAGTCTCAGTATCGGACGGAAAGATTCTACCCAGGGCCGGAAATGATTATGTGTATATATTATTTTGTGCAATATAATCTTCGCAGTAAACAAGTCAGTCATTGGAACCACGCTCCGTCGACTTATTAGTTTTACGGTTTCTAAATCAAATATATCAGAATACACGGCTGCCGGTTTTTGTTTGCTAGGCGAAACAAGTTCCGAGTCCCAAGTTCAGACGACCAACACATACCGCTCCACTATAGGTGTGGCGTACCCCCGTAGCGTACGTAGTATACGACGGGAGACTCGGCCAATGGGAAGTCTCCTTATATAACGACATCGAGTTATCGCTCCAAGCTCCGCTTCGTTCGGCTCCCTCGTTCGTCATTCCGGTTTGGATATAGGTCGGGAGAGTAGTCTTCGGCGCAGTTCGGGAGACCATTTGTCTGTTGGTGACTGTAATACAATACAGCCAATGTAAACTTGGATTTATTATAGCCTACATACGGACGTCACGGTGCCCGCTGGTGATCAGAGGTCCGGCATATTGGTTTACAAGCTCGGAATAAAATACAACTTTCTGTTGAGCCTGAACCAGTCACAGACTCACAATGTTTATAAGAGAATAATTCTCCTAACTTCCCCTTTCCGGGAATTATTTCGGATTACAATCTCTCATTCGAGAATCTCCGCTGATCCAATCTCGCTGTGTCTTCTTGTGCGAGCCAATGGAGTTCTTGTGACTATGAGGACAAATGAAGTTGAACGCGTATTGGCCTGTAAAGTTTTGTGGATGTTGTTGTGGCTGTTCCAGTGTTTGTGAATGGAATGAGCAAAAAATCAAATATTGATTCCTTGGTTACGAGCGGATGAATTCGGTCACCGTAACTACGCAGTGTGCTTGTCAATAAAAACGTTTTTAGCGTTGAATGGTCGAAGGACGCAGACACAGACAAAAAGTCAACTTAACTTCAAGGAGCTCATTCCACCAGACTGCCAGATATTGAGGAATATTAAAGTCGGCATATATATTTTGTTGTCACCTGGTCACAGGGGGATGTGAATTGTTGGCAGATAGAGACTATCGATATAAATACGCCTCCGTCTGTTTTGTTCCAGTTGCACTTGACTTACAGGTACATACAACTTGGACTAGCTGACTAGGTGAAGCCCGAGGAACGCTTTGTGCTCCGACTCCGAGTCCGAAGGAACGGTAGCTTATTCTTCATTTTCCAAGATGGGTGGGACTATAGCATGTGTGCTCCTAGCGGCGTTGGTGTTGATTAGCTGTATTCACGTTTCACATGGGAGATGTACTGTAGGTGGGCCCGACAAAGGCCCGCTATGTTGTGTGGGTAAGGACAATACCTGTAACACCGAAGGCTATCAGCGATACTCCCCAAACTTCGGCACATGTTACTGTGATTCCACATGCGTACTCACAGGCGACTGTTGTTCAGACTACGAACGTGCCTGCCCAGGTAAGCCATTACTTTAACATTAATTTGATATGCTCAACACAGAAGAATGAATTTCACTCCATTGGTAGGAGTGATCAATTAAATCGGAGTGTCAGTAAATAATAAATTAACTCCAATAACTTCCACTCTCAATTCGGAGTTTGCTGAGTGATCACTCCAATGGAGTGAAATTCACTCTTGTTTCCTGCTAGAGTGTACGTGTTGTTATTCATTGCATTCTTGGGTGTGGATCGGAGTAGGAGGGCGCCCTTCCCGCTGGCGGAATAATGTGATTTAGAAAATATGCAAGATGTTGCAATAATTGTGGAAATTAGCAGTATTATTCTACATCCGTCAGCCCCCTTCCCCACTCCCCCTCTGTGGCAACGCCACCGTTGTATGTTCAGATAGACCTTATGGCGAGCGGTACATGGTCTGATAATCCCAGGCCCCAGGGAACTGATAATCCTAACCTGGTGTGTTTCTGCCAAACGTAGCTTGACATAGCTTATTTGGCATTTTACGCGACACATTTCTGCAAGGCATTTGGGTAGTGGGTTATACCAATGTTATCGTACATTATTTGAATGTATGCGATTGGACGAAAATGCTTCAAAAGCCAGTCAGCACCATCAAGCGCTATCGTAATTCGTAATTAGCATGGGCGGATTGGGAATGGGCATGTATACAAACATGTAGATGATCGGAAATATCGTACATAGATCGGCTGGTCATCATGTCACAAAGCACAGTTTTGCATCCCGGTCCTCTTTCAAATGCAAAAATTGTCCAAACAGGGAGGTATACTCCGAGGTCAGCAGTCAATCTAACCTTTCGCTCCGCCCCCTGGACCATGAAATGACCTGTAACATTTTCTCCACTGATTATCAGGCCTACTATGAGTTCCAAATTTAATTTGGATACATCAACGAAGTAATTTGACTTTATTGCCCTCCGATATAACCTTGCAATGACCTCCAATATTTGCGTCAGTTCATGTCGCCTATTCTATATACAGATATAGGTCTATATGCCAAGTGTCATTATGATGCAATTATGTTCGGTGATTTGACTTTCAATAACCCCTGATGACCTTGGACAGTTGAAAGGGCCATTGCCATTTCCACCACATACCGGTACCGGTAGTGTTCCCTACATTTACCAAGTTTCCATCGCAAACAATAACATCTTGTATTTTGACCTTTAATGACCTCTGGCGACCTTGACATAACTTTCAGCATTTCCGTCACTTCATGCTCACAATGTGTATCAAATTTTATGTGAATTCGTCAATGTGGCAGATTCAGCATCGATAATGCAAATGATGTTATTACTGATGTATGCAGATGACCTCGGCATGACTCTTTACTTCTCACTGAATGACCTCTATAACTCCATTCTCCACCGATATACCTATGAAGGCCTACATGTATATGTTTGTTATACGTAGGCCTACACATTTCCCTGTAAAATCAACATTATTTATTTCAATACAAAAATTGCGATTCGCCACGATTCATCCCAATATACAAATTTGTGAATATGTGGAAATATTCCGAACTGCTTGGGGATTCACCGAATCTAGCACGTAATAATCGTAACTGCTCTAGCAGAGCCGGAGAGCTAATGTAAACAATTCCCCTGACGACCCAGAGCAAGCTGTGCGCTGAGGAAATAATGTAAGCAAACCTCTCTCCTAGAGGCTGAGAGCGCTCGAGGATGATTATGGAGGACTGATTGGAGTTATTGAAATGGATTCAATAAACACCGAATAACACCACGTAAACAAAAACGCTAACTCGCTTTTTCCAATGCTGTTGTGAGCTGCAAACACCAACAAGCTTCAACCTGATAGCGATTTGGAATTTATGAACAGCCAGACCGTTTGGTCGTACCGTCTCGAACGGACTATAAACGGACGGAGAGACATTGTGCCAGCTTGAACTGCCCACCCGCAGCTACTACAAATACTCAGGCACTATATCTGTTCCAGCCGAGAAGATATTATTAATCTGTTACGTACGACAGACAATATGAGGGCCCTAAATCTGTTGCGAAAGATTATTCAATGTCTCACACAATGATTAAACCTGTTACGACAGATTAATAAGTTGTATAGACATGGTAATGATCTGTTATAATGAATTGATTATGGCTGGTTATTCATGGCAACACCCAAATGGGTTTCTGACTATTCTTTTCATTGCACATGTGCTCGATCACATGACAAAGTTCGACCACGAGATCATCTGCTATAGGTCATTCGTCATCCCAACTTAAGGGGGGACACTCTGAACTACTTGAATATTCATTCTCCGACGAGAAATTCATGAAAAAAATAAGAAGAGGGTGTCAGTGTTGTTCCATAGCCTATGTTGTACAGAGACTGAGACTGAGAGTTCGATGAATGCACGAGGCCACTAATTTTAGTCAAAACTTCAAAGTAGATAATGACTCACTTTTGCTATTCCGCACGTGCGTCTCCCCAATGTTGTCCCGATCCATGAGCAGGTCACCATATCATGTAAACCACATTATCAATCACCGGTATTCATTGCACCCCCCCCCCCCCCGCAAGGAAGGAATTTCGGTGTTCTATGACGGTCTTATCTCTATGACGCCCGTCTAGCACATCCTGCCCATGCATCGCGTTATCACCTCCTACGTGTTATAATTCGAACAATGACATTGTCATGTTTTAATTCCTTACCCTGGTAAATGTTTACAGCCATGCATGTAGACAGCGATGATGGCATAGCCTATCTGATGAGAAAATGCCCCATCCAGGCCGAAGTTATTCGAGTCAGAGATATCGTAGTGTCGGGCTGATGTTATCATTACACCGAACAAACCCTGTCGCATGAACCGCAGGTTACAGTAACAGTAATGACTTTCCTGCAATCTGTATCGTAATCTACACCCCTTCCAAATTGTGGTGTATGGTGATATCCAAAGGGCTGGAAGGAGAAGGTCTCGTTCAGAGACAAAGTCACTTTATTTTGTTGAAGGTCTGTACCCTGTACGACTACAAGTTTACTTTCCGTTGCATCATACATTTCACTATGCAGGGGGGTATGGGATCAACCTTCCTAGACGTGCCAGCGATCTCCGGCAAAGTGAACACTGTCTGAACTCCGAGTGAACGGATCGGACATGTGCGCAGCTGCCAACTTATGGAATAGGAAAAAAGTAAACATGTGTGTTCCCACAGTGTCCCATGTTATTAGGCAAATTTCACAACACCTGTTATGATTGGCTCCGTGTATTGCCAGCCGATTCATCTAGTATGCAGGCCTACCAAAACATATCGTTGTACGTTTCCTCAGTTCCATCAATCGATAACTGTCAGCATGTGTTAAGATTGTTTTCTAACACAGCCAACCCTAACGGTATCAGACACATGTGTTATGTACTCTCAGCGGAAGCTATTCTGTGTTCCATTTGTATTGGGAGGTATTGCATAAGCGTCATTGCACATATCGTTAGGACCAGGGAGTCACGGCTCCGTCAATAAAAGAAGCAACGCATTGCACATCCTTACCACACTGATCTGCAATCCTCACCACACTCTATACTAATGTTAACTTGCCATTGGTACTTTCATTCAATTTTTCTCGGGTTCATAGGGTTGCCCTAAAGAGTATACTCTGACAGCCATCGAGGTTTAATTAATATATGTAAATGTATCGTCGGAGTATAGCAAATGTAGAATTCCCAGCATCCACAGAATATCAACGATGATGAAAATGAACAAGAATCTTCTGGAGACGCCTCGTGGCAGTTCAAACAGGGGTGAGAATAGTTCAAATATCGTTCATTTTCGTCAGTTCAAAGGTCGGTTCAGTCGGACTCACGGTTACAGTCAGCAGTGGTCAGGCGCGTATCCGGGATTTTTCAACCGGAGGGCACGGATGACCCATCTGAGCGGAACGCTTCCACAGGTTGGCGCGCAGCGTACAACATTTGTTCGGTTTCGATATCACCAGCACCCGATACGGATAAGAGACGACGTTAACTAACGATGGAATTGAGTTACTTCATAACACGACAGTTATAGTTACCGGAGCTAGAGTCAGATTACGGTGTTATAATTTTCACCGATAGCTAGCGATGAAATTGTGAAAACGTACATCGATATTTCCCGTGTTTTCGACACGAGTCGGCTGCCCCCCTCCCCTCCGGATCACTGGAAATAACATCCATTGGGCACAGGACTGAACAAACCGATTACCCCTATCGAGCCTTAGAACTGAGTATTTTTCATTATTTTTTCATCCATTTTTTTTGGTTGGAATTGTATCTATGGATAGCAAATCGAGCCAGAGTCATTACAATTACAAAGCTTGACGTAGAGCGAACAGGAAAAGGGTGAGTTTTGACACCCCAGATCACCGGAAGTGGCACCAACCCGATTCCTTTCCTAGCCTTAGAATTTAGCAATCTCCATCAGTTTTTTATCAATATTTCATTTGGAATTGCACGTCCTGATCGTGAATTTTTTTTCCGGGCGACTCAGAGTCTCGGCTCATCAAATGAACGTTTTTATTCCTTGCATGCCACAGGCGTAAGGAATCTATGCTAATGTTTTCGGTACAGTTGCAAGGTATTTCTGGCGTAAGGAATCATGCTATTGTTTTCGGTACAGTTGCAAGGTATTTTTGAGGTCAACAGAGGTCGAAAACTGAAAACCTTGTAAACACTGTAACCTGACAAGGAAAACTCCAATCAGGTTCATACTTGGTATGTATATGCTACCCATACTCAGCAAATAATCTCTGTTGTTTTTTCATCAAGGTCAAAGGTGATCTGAGGCGTCTAGCGTTCAAAGTACGAAATCCTTGTAGATAGGATAACTGTTGAATGCGAAAGTGTAGAGGGTTCATATGTGGTAGCTAGGTTGGTCATATGGAGTCGATGAACTATGTTGCTTCTGGGC
>JAODTT010055629.1:0-10053 GCA_025400115.1 Pentamera pediparva
ATATTTTTGAACTAGTTTGTGTAAGTGTATGTATAATGACATGCATACATCAAAGTTGCACTGTACTAAAAAATGAATCAAAGCGATCTACTCGAACATGGCAGAACAATGCATGCAATGTTACTGGGGCTCAATATTTTTGGTCATCTGATCCGTCAGTGATGACAAAGACGAGTTCCACAAAAAAAAATGTAGTTTTCACTCTGATTACTTTGGTGCTTTCCATATGCAAAAATCACAAAGTTGGACAAAAATGGAAGTGTGCTTCTGTTAGAGAATGAGCTTTTATCAGAATGAATGGCATGGTTTTTGTTAACCTCAAAGACTATTATTCTCTCATTGTGGCGTTTGTTCTTCCCACACATGTGACATTTCCACTGTGCGCAGTGGTGAAGCTAGAGGAAAAGTGTGTGGCAGCATGACTGGGGCCCCAAATCAATCTCTTGCCCCTCTCCCAAATGGAATTACTTGAATTTATAATGGCGATATTCATAATTTTGCATCTGTTCAGATATGGTCCAAATATTGTGTATTCAGACAATGTTAAAATTAAGCCCTAAAGACCTCACCTTAAGTTGAACAAATGACATAGCTTCACCCCTGGACCCTAATAGAGACCTTTAGCGGACCTCTGGACACCACGTATCGGCGCAAAGTGTTCACGAGGCCAGCCAACTATAAAACATCCCGCCCCCCTTAATTTGAGGTTCCCTCAGTACTACCTACAGTGGAAGGTATCTGGCTATTCCATTCCCTGTATGATTTCCATTTTGTCTCCTCTTTAGTGTTTGTGAACCCTATATGGTATGCATATCACTCTATCCACTGCTATACCTTCATTGACCCAGTGTAAACTTTGTTTTTTTCCACCTCAATTATAACGACGATACAAAACTCTATTTGCGCTGATGGGTCGCCTTCATTGATCCCTAGCAGGATTGGCAGATGACCCGTTACTCTATTGGATTACTCAAAACTCAGAGCCTCCCCTCCCCAAATTGGTTCAATTATAGTAGTCATTCCTCATCCACACCGTAATGTCTCGGTTAATGAAAATAGTCAGTTTTGAAGATACAGTAGCAAGTTCGCAGTCTGTCCGTACACTCTTCTCAAGAGCACTGACGGAAGTTCCCCTCTGGCGTCCCTCGCGCAACTCGTTTTAGGCGGATACGTCAATTTTACCAATAATACAGCAGCCTGGGAACGAAGATTATTTTGCCAGGGAATTGGCTACACACCGTTATTGAAAAATCACTCAAATGGCTCAGGGGCCACTGTAAAAGCCAACGGCAGGCTCTGAGACATTTCTATCATTATCCAAAGATGTTGTCATTTCTACTCGGACGTCACAGCTTGACCCAGAAGGCTATAGACATTGATGAAATTGAGTGTACTGCCAATACATAGCTAAAGCATTATATTTCTCATGTTGATATCAGTATGGCATGACCATGAGGCCGACTGCATGTTTTTTGTGGAGCTCGGAGCATACAGGGTACTGTTTGTAGTCTGTCAACACTACAGATCCGTCATTCGCAGGATGTATTGAATAAAAAAAAATTGGGCATGACTGACATTGACGGAGACAAAATTTATAAGGCTTCACAGCATTGAGATAGATGTATCCAGGGATGTTGCTAATATTTGTAAAAAATATGGAATAGTTGGACAATTTTGGGACCAGTCAGAATTTTTTGAGGTTGCTTAGGGATAGGACCCAGTATTCTCAGTCATGATGTCATGAACTCTGCATAACGATAGCTGACAAGAGTTAGGGCCATAGGCATGACATGGTATGTGAGATGGTCAGACCCTGTCATACCCTGTCATTGTCAGGGGTGTAGTGCCAGGATATGACCCAATCACACACCTCATAGACCCTGTCATGAACCCTGTAATTAACCCGGTCATAGACCCTGTACAAAGAAAGCTGGAAGGGTTTGGGCCAATGACATGACATGGCCTGTGACATAGTTGGATCCTGTCACACCCTTTCATAGACCCTGTACAAAGATAGCTGACAGGGTCAGGGCCATTGGCGTGTCATGGTCTGTGACACGGTAGACCCTGTCAGACCCTGAAGGCTCTGTCATTGACAGGAGTATCATACCAGGAACTGACCCTGTCACAAACCCAGTACCCCATAGACCCAGTCATAGACCCTGCATGAAGATAGCATACAGGGTTGTGGCCATTGACAAGACACGGTCAAGGCCATCGGTGTGACATGATATGTGACATGGTAGACCCTGTCATACCCAATCATGATAGGATCTGACCCAGTCACAAACCCAGTACCTCATAGACCCTGACATAGACTCTACATAAAGATAGCTGACAGGGTCAGGGTCATTGGCAAAACATGGTATGTGACATGGTGGGACCCTGTCATACCCTGCCATGTACTAACCATGTCACATACAATGTCAGGCCAATGACCCTAATCCTTTAGCTATCTTTGTGCAGGGCCTTTGTCAGGGTCTATGAGGTACTAGGTTTGTGACAGGGTCAGATCCTTTTATGACACTCCTGGTCAATGACAGGGTCTACCATGTCACATACCATGTCACTCCAATGACCCTAATTCTTCAAGCTATCCTTGTGCGGGGCCTATGTCAGAGTCTATGAGGGACTGGATTTGTGACAGGGTCAGATCCTGTTATGACACTCCTGGTCAATGACAGGGTCTAACTGAGTCTACCATGTCAGATACCATGTCACGCCGATGACCCCAATCCTTCGAGCTATCTTTGTGCAGCGCCTATGTCAGGGTCCATGAGCTACTGGGTTTGTGACAGGGTCAGATCATGTTATGACACTCCTGGTCAAAGTCAGGGTCTGACAGGGTCTACCATGTCACATAGCATGTCATGCCAATGACCCTAATCCTTCGAGCTATCTTTGTGCAGGGCCTTTGTCAAGGTCCATGAGGTACTGGGTTTGTGACAGGGTCAGATCCTGTTATGACACTCCTGGTCAATGGAAGGGTCTGACAGGGTCCTACCATCTCACATAACATGTCCTGTCAATAGCTCTAACTCTGTCAGCAATTTCCGTGCAAACTCTATGGGTTCGTTTTTGTCAACTCTCAGTGTCAGTTTTTGATTGACAGTTAAATTGTTTTCATTAAGTCATTTCAATTCAATGAGGATTTCCGATTGGCTGTCAGATCATGTGATCTAACGGATCTAACAGTCCAAGGAGACTGATGAATCTGTTGGATGAAGCCTTGCCCACTTTTCTGAGCGCGCAATGTTGTTTTCGGAATGCGCAGCCATTGTCCAATTGCATGGGCGAACAATATAGGCGGAGAAGAACACGCGAATAACAAGTTTCTGATTTCCCCTTCGAGTCAGCGTGTAATGATATCTAACACTAACAGTTGACAAAAACACACCCTATATCGGGGGGTCTATGAGGTACAGAGAAAGATGAGGTATGACAGGGTCTGACCATGTCATGCCAGTGGCCCTAACCCTGTCAGCTATCCTCACGCTGGATCTAGGACACCCCTGGCGAAAACTCATAAATTAAAAGAAACTTGTTAGGGATGTGAGCTGGAGTTGTAGATTATGTAGTGATTAGTACCAAGGAGGTGCTGAGAGTGTCAAAATTGCTGCAGTGTTGTTTGAATTCCCCACGCATGTACATACATGTTAAAACAAGTAGTACGATGCTCCAAACTACAACATGTGTTTCTGGGGAGACCAAAGTACAAACCACTTCCCCAGCCCAATTAGCCACCACTCACTTTCCTCTAGCTACAACCCTGGCCCACAGTTTTCTTGCAAGTCATAAGAGACAACCAAATGTAAGGTTCCATTCTGCCATGAAAGTGAAGAGACAATATATGTTTGTGTCAATGTTGAATATTACTTACAATAAACGCCCTCTCTCTAGAAGAACAATAACATCGCATGTAGTAACATTTCTAGTAGGCCTAATTACTGAAAATATGTTAGATCTACCTCGAGGCTGTAAAACCTTATCAATTTTTTTCTCTGTCAATGTCAATTATGCCCAAATTATTTTAACCCGTACATACGGCGAATGATGGATTTGTATTGTTTACATTCTACAAACAGTACCCTGTATGCTCCGAGCTCCACAAAAAACATGCAGTCATCCTCAATAAGATCATGCAATACTGATACACTCAATTTCATATATATACTCATGTCAAGCCTTCTGGGTCAATTTCTGTGACGTCTGAGTAGAAATGACAACATCTTTGGATAATTATGGAAATGTCTCAGAGCCTGCCATTGGCTTTTACAATGGCCCCAGAGCCATTTGAGTGATTTTTCGATAACGTCAAGTGTGTAGCCAATTCCCAGACAAAATAATCTCTGTTCCAATGCTGCTGTATTATTTGTAAAATTGACGTATCCGCCTAAAACTAGTTGCGCGAGGGAGGCCAGAGGGAAACTTCCGTCAGTGCTCTTGAGACGAGTGTACGGACAGACCGCACACTTGCTACTGTATCTTCAAAACTGGCTATTTACATTAACAGAGACATTACGGTGTGGATGAGGAATGACTGCCATAATTGAACCAATTTGGGGAGGGGAGGTTCTGAGTTTTGAGTAATCCAATAGAGTCACGGGTCAATATGCCAATCCTGCTACAGATCAATGGAGGCGACCCATCAGCACAAATAGAGTTTTGTATCGCGGTAATAATTGAGGTGAAAGAAGCAAAGTTTACACTGGGTCGATCAAGGCACAGCAGCGAGTAGAGTGATAATGCATACCATTTGTAGTTCACAAACACTATAGAGGGAAAATAGATGACTGGCTTTGTGAACACTTTGTGCCCTGTGGTTTCCAGAGGTCCGCTAAAAGTCTCTATTAGGGTCCAGGGGTGAAGCAACGTCATTTGTTCAACTTTAGAGGTCTTCAGGGATTCTTTTCGACATTGTCTGAATACACAAAATTCGGAACAATTTTGAACAGACACGAGAAGTGTCTCGCCTGGTTGCGTGATACAGTGTTTTCTTCTGTGAGTCTTCACAGGGAAATCTTGGAAGAATTATTAGAATTTCTCCACTGATCAAATAACAGTTTAATATAGTGTATATATGTTGAAAGTTTCATTTGGAGGAATACTATTCGGTAATTATAGCTTATGGTTATGCCAATTAGACTTCTTGATTAGCATTTCAGACACAATAATATAGTGTTTATGTTGAAAGTTTCATTTGGAGGAATACTATTCGGTAATCATAGCTTATATGGTTATGCCAATTAGACTTCTTGATTAGCATTTCTGACACATTGAATGACATATGGTGACCTCGAATGTACTGCTGAATTCATTGGGACTGAAAGTAGACTATATCCACTAAGTTTCGTGAGAATCCAACAGACTTGAGAAAATTGCATACGTTGTGCTAATCAGACTACCTAATTAAACACATTAAATGACTTTTGGTGACTGGTGATGCAGACCATCCTAAAGCATGCATGGATGGGATTGGTTGATTTTGAGATGCCATTAGTTTAAATTGATTGGATGCTCAGCCGACTTGGGCCAGGTTACTCGGGCAGGCAGATAGCTCAATGATGACCAAGTGCAGGGTCATCTCGCATGTTGAAAAATTGAAGGCCAATGGTCATCTAGTGGTCAATTTTGACCATTTCGTGAAAGTTTTAATCAGGTGATCATGAAAGTAAGTAGTAATTATTACCGGGTACCAATGCTCCATATGGGGTGTTCAGGGATTCGAGGTCGAAGGTCAGCTAGAGGTCATTTGGCCAAAATGGTCATTTTGAGGACCACATGAGAAAAATGCTTCTTCTCCCACAGATTGAAATCGATGATCATGAGAGTTGGTCAGTATCACCATTGACCAATGGTTCACATGGGGTGCTCAGGAATTTGAGGTCAAAGGTCATCTATGGGTCAATTCCGGCCATTTTGTTTGAAAGATCGAGCGGCTTCTACTCCTACAGAATAGATCAGATGATCATGGAGGTTGGTCAGTATTATCATCGACCAATGGTACGTATGGGTTGTTTAGGGATTTGAGGTCAAAGGTCATCTAGTGGTCATTTTGGCCTGAATAGTCATTCTGAGGACCATATGAGGAAAATGCTTCTTCTCCCACAGATTGAATTCGATGATCATGAAAGTTGGTCAGTATTACCATTGACCAATGGTTCATATGGGGTGTTCAGGAATTTGAGGTCAACGGTCATCTAGAGGTCAATTTCGGCAATTTTGTTTGAACTATCAAGCAGCTTCTACTCCTACAGAGTGGATCAGATGATCATGGAAGTTGGTCGGTATTATCAATGACCAATGGTACATATGGGGTGTTTAGAGATTTGAGGTCAAAGGCCATTTGGGGGTCGATTTTGGCAATTTTGTTTCACTGGTCAAGCGGCCTCTACTTCTACAGAATAAATTGGATGATCATGATAGTTGGTCAGTTTTATCATTGACTAATGGCACATATGGGGTGTCGAAGGTTTTTCCTTGGCCATTTTGTGTGTTTAGCCATTTTTGTTTGTTTGTACATCAGAGGTGTTCATCTAGTGGTCATTTTATTGATTTTGCAGATTGCAATTTCACACAAACATTTCACATTCTGAATTGCATCAGATACAGGTGAGCTACTGTGCCGTTGGCACTCTTGTTAGACCCTGGCATAGACCCTGCACAAAGATAGCTGACAGTGTCTGGGCCATTGTTGTGACATGTTATGGCCCTGTCAGACCCTGTCAATAGACTCTGCCACTGGTATCACCCAAATAACAGCGGCAACTCCGTCAGTGACAGTGAAGAACAACCCTTGTAAGGAATGATTTTACTTTCGTATCTGCTGCAAGTATCAAATTTGACCTTCCGAAAGGATGTCATTCACTCCCCTCGAGCGAGTTGAGCTATCTGCCTGCCCGAGTAACCTGGCCCAAGTCGGCTGAACATCCAATCAAATTAAACTAATGGTATCTCAAAATCAACCAATCGCATCCATGCCTGCCTCAGGATGGCCTGCGTCACTCATTCCTACGTACGTATGCTTTTGGACTTGGGGCAACATTGTGGTTCACAACTCATTATTGAACTATATCGGTATTCGTCTTTGCAGTACGAATGTGTAGGGTTTGGATATCAATTGTTTGCCTGAATATATTTTTTCCTCAGTAAATAAAATATCACAGTAATACTTCCACATCCAAAAATTGACATGATCTAGGTGATCAAATACATCCATCGATCTCATCCACAGAAAAAAGTGGATCATTCAGGAATTCAGGTTGGAAGATGCATAATAGTGGGTGTGCTTGTCTCAAATCCTCAATCCATAATTCACTAGTAATGTTCCAAATTCATGATGCTTTCAATTCAGTGAGTTTGTTTCCTAACAATCTCTCACTTGGGAATGGGTTATTGCAATGCTGGTTATGTTCCGGATTTTGAAAGCAATGAGTGTTCAAATCCTTTTTCACATCATTCTAGATGACAGTGCTCATTTGCACAGATGGAATTCGGTGCCTCAAATGTGTTCTGAAACAACCAACTTGGAGTGAACTATCATGATACACAGTATCAGTTTCAGCATTCATGTAGTCCTTCAGAGAATTGATGTTGTCCTCAAATGACATCATGCTTCCATTCCGGAGAATCATGTCAATGTGTCAGGCGAGGGGTTCATTCCGAGGGAGTCGAGGAAAAAATCCTGAGGACATTGGACCTGTCAGCTTGTGTCATCATCGGAGCTGATGTCGGTGGAATTAAATTGTGCATGAAGACGAATGTGGGTTATATTCTCGAACTAGGGGAAGTGAAGTTTATAGAGGAAACGTGATTGTATTGGGAATGAATTGCACTGTATATACAAAGAGAAAGTGGAGTTCATGGAGAAAGAATAATAGGGTAATCCTTTGAATTGGGATTGGATTAGAACCGTACAATTTGTCAAAGTCATATACATTCTATGTGATGAGTATAAATGTTTGGGGTTCTTAGATTATTAACAATATCCAGTTCTCTACCACTGTCTTTCAGGGCTCGCGAAGGCCGAGTGAAGTGCTGAACATGACTTTGTTGATTATGCTTCCTTTTGATTGATGTATCAGGAAAATCCAACCCCCAAACTGACTTACAGTCATTAAAATGAGGCAAACCTATTATTACGTTATGTCTTTGTGACTTCGCAAGGAAAAATACCTGCTCATTGCAGAGCATTACAAAAATGACCTTTTTCAGAACTCTCTCTCATAAGAATGGTAAGTCTGATTTGAATGGAAATTCACATAGTTTGTAAGAACATATAGATGCAAGCATTCATTGACTTCAGAGATAGAGATTAACTTGCACTTTCCACTCCAGGATGAATAAAAAATCAGCAATTACTGTGCATTTAAATAGGGACATCCATTTGGGTTCCCTAGTGTCGTCATTGGACCTAAACAACTATCGTAGAAAACACGGGAACGTAATGAGTTCGGGAGTGAGATTTAGGGATCATAAAGTACACTCTTTTCATCTATGTAAGTTTCGAACAATCCGGTGCGATCTAGAAAGTTTGGGTCTTCACTTCATCAGGCCTTTGAAGCACTTCACAGATACTCCCTCTGAATAGTAGTCTTTTTTTAAATGGGCACTAAATAGTTAACATCTCTTCCTGTTCATTCACGACAAACCTCACCCGTGGGACTCATCACAGATTTCGGAATCATCACTCATCAGAGATTTTGCCAACAGTTGCAGCCACATGCAACTACTCTTGCACACAGTTCCCATGTCTCATGTTGGAGGTGTGGAACAATCGTGGAGAGAGGCCTTGTTAACAGCACTGTGGAAAAACCTGTCTGGCTTCGAATGGATTCGAACTGATCATACTGATTTATAAGTCCATCAGAGCTCTACTGACCAAACTAAACAGCCTCTCCGAATGGTTAAGCTAACTCTGATGCCCCAGTCGCAGTGTCACGTTCAGGCCGCCTCATACAGCCACGTTGCAGAATGTGGTAAACTGTGACCATAACGTTGGCAAACGTGGCATAACGTGGCTAAATCGTGATCAATCGTGATGGTATGTGGACTGGAAATTTCAGTTCTGGACATGTTCACAATTCTGCCACATTCTCCACAACGTACCACAATGGGCGACAACGTAGTAAGACGTGGCCACATTGTAGTGTCAACATCGCCAAAATGCGCACAGCCATTTTGACACATTGTCTTTTGCTTTGCTACACAGTGGCCTCATTGCCCCACGTTCACCTGCGGCGTTAGGCCATGCTGTGCCACGTTATGAAACGATGCATCACATTGTGATGGGATGTGCTATGTTTCTACTAAATTGCGGTACGTTATGATACGTTGTGTTATGCTGTGATTTGTGTCACCGTGGAGCTACAGCGTGGCAACAGGGTGGTGGCTAGCACATGACGACAACCAGGCACTAGACATAAAATAGTCCAAACGTGAACAAACTGTGGGGGTCAGAAATGGGGCACAACAGCGTGGTCATCAAGATGCATCAGCACATGCCTACTATGTCTACTGTCGATCCAAATGGCAACATATATTCTCACTCACAAAATATTCACCCCAAAAACTGATTATTGACAGTGCCCACAACAGTGCCTGTGTATCCAGTTGTTATGCCTGTTTCCTCTGTCTTTGCTGTTTCTGGTTGATTTTTATACCTCGATGACACTGCATAATACTTGCATGACTTCATCTCCTATTTATCTGTCTATCTCCCTGTCTTTTCTGCAGCCATCTCCGACTCCAAGCTGTGGGTGATTGACAGACATGTCTTCCAGCAGATCATGATGAAGACCGGTCTGCAGCGGCAGAAGGAACATCTCAATTTCCTCGTGAGGTGAGATAACAACGACGTTGAGGCTCATTTTCCTCTTTCATGTCATTGTTTCTGTTTGTAGTATCGCATGGACTGGTAGGGGCGCACTTCAAATCGCTTGCACAGAGCCAGGAGGTCGGGATTAAATCTTGGGTCTCGAAAAAATGTCACAGGAATGGTAAGAGGAGATAGAGCCAGAAGAGTGGATATGGTCTTTTGGTGTGTATATTCTA
>JAODTT010055740.1:0-10053 GCA_025400115.1 Pentamera pediparva
GTCAGGTCTCAATTCCCGTGTCGTCATATTAAGGCCTTCAAAACTAGTCCTTCTGCCGTTGCACGAGTGATGTTTCGACTGCAGGCAATTTGTGTAACCCTAATTTTAAGTAAATACTTACACATTGTCAACATCAAAGCTAATTTGCAAACATTGGGCGGTCCCATGAGCTGCAAAATCTCATCGTCAATGCGTTGCATTCTGTCTATTTCTTCACAACATAACTGGTTTTACATCGAAAATTTGTGGTGTTCCCTCTGAACCTCCTTATTTTTCGAAGTTCTTACCTAATTTCCAATCAATTATCCAGACCAAATTGTTTGG
Organism: Pentamera pediparva; assembly: GCA_025400115.1. Lineage (NCBI taxonomy): Eukaryota > Metazoa > Echinodermata > Holothuroidea > Dendrochirotida > Phyllophoridae > Pentamera > Pentamera pediparva. The sequence continues at coordinate 325 of JAODTT010055740.1, forward strand.
GGAGATTCTCACCCAAATTCAGAAATGTCTCCGCTGTTTCTACCTTGTTTTTTATCTAATCATCGTATTTCAGACCTGCAGTGATATTGCATGTTACGCAACAGCCATCAAGTAATATCTGTAGAGAATGCCGCAGACGGATGTAATATGAAAACAAATGGCGCTATTATTCCTGATTGCGCCGGAAATCGTCTTCGGACGTCAGTGCATGGTTGCTCGTCTCCTTGACATTTAGGCACTGGGACCCAAGTAGCTGATTGGACGTAGAGTTGTTTTGTCAGCTTCCATTGCACACATTTGGGGAACCATGAACAGTTTTGTGCTAATACATCTGACTACAGCACATGTGATGTCCAGGCCATCCAAATGGTACCGAAGTATGCCTGTGGTATATTTCTATCACATATCTGCATTATACTGATATACAGACATATATCAGCATTCAGTTCGTCTGGATGAATGTGAACTGGAGGATGATATTTTTAATCCCATTTTCGTAGCAGTGGATATACCGCCTTGACATTCAGTCCCGGAGACATATGAACCGGATTAGATATCTGGAGTGAATCGCCCGAATCGAGAAGGAATTGGATTGAAAATGGATGTATACTCACAGCATATATTTTGGAATTATTATATACATAATAAACATTCTCAACTTTTGTTTGCTTATCAGGCACTGTTGGGAGTTTACGAGCAATCACATATGGGTAAATCTTACACTCGAACTTGAATATGATATGCATGCATGCAATATTCGTTTCTTCTAATATCTAGATAGTCTATATACTGGCGAAAGATGGATATTGTAAAACCGAAATCACAGCATGAGTGGCAATGGCCAAAGAGACTTTTTAAACTACACAACTCTCTTTTTAGTGTTAGTCTTGAGTTATAACTAGAGAAAGGACTAATGAAATATTTTGTGTGGAGTGTATCCCTGTGAGGCTCAGAAACCTGGACACTGAGGAAATATGACAGAACAAGAATAGATGCATTAGAGATTGTCTGAGAACATAAAGTGGAGAGACAGGATCACAGATGAGGGAGCTCTACGGAGGGTTGGTGAGGTCTGCAGGCTGGGAGAAACTATCAAGCTGAGTAAGAAGAGATGGATTGGGCACATCTTGAGACATGACGGGCTATTGAAAGATGTGCTAGGAGGAGGAATGAACGGGAAGCGACCAAGAGGGAGAAGGAGAATAATGCTGACGGATGATATCAGAGATGACAGAAATCATTCTACTTTGAAGAGGAATGCAAAAGAGCTATTGATATGATTTTGTGTTCAGTGAGGGCCCTGCCTTATTGCAGATTACAATTAGAGAGAGAGCTATCCGTTTACATAGTCAGTTATTCGGTACAACATTAGCTAGATAAACACCTGAATCATCAGCATAGATATCCCAATAATTCGGAGAATAAAAAACAGTTTGCTCAGAGAATCCCACTGCGCTATAGTCATCCGTTTTCTTCAGGAAATATATACCGCATCATTCTGATTATGTATCTCGCATACGCCTTGTAGTGGTCTTCGAATTTATTGATGAATATAAGCGTAATACGTACAAGTGCGGACGAGATGATGCTCACCGTGCGTTTGTGCGTTAGATTATCAACAACGAAAACATCCATTTTCTCTTCAATCACATCTGCTGGTGTTCCTTAAATTATTCAAATTATGCATTAGATAGCAGCGCAATACTGAACAGTCATTTTGATTTGCTCTTTCTCAAGTCGCAGCCACGGGTTTGAGCAGTTACCGTAGTTAGTGACAGGATACTTTTATCCGCGTGTATGGCCATGCCACTTAAATCAGGCAATTTGGTCGGTCTATGAGTACAATTCAACCGCCTCTCCTGTTGAGTATTGTCGTTTCAACCACATCTGCTGGTGTTCCTTAAATTATTCGAATCATGCAATCGCTTGCGATCTGATCGAAAGTCAAAACACCGAGTGCATATCATAAGCGTATTGCATTCAGTGAACTACTTTATGCAATACACCACTGCATATGCTCCCTCTCCTATTGCAATGCTCGTTAGCCAGATTAAAACAATATTGAACTATATAGCCCCCACCCCAAAAAATGACATCGAATGAAATAAATTAGATACGGTAGCAGCGCAATGATGGACATTTATTTTGGAGTGCTCTTTTTCTGATAAGTCACAGCCACATGCAGGTTTGAGCAGTTACCGTAGTTAGTGATAGGATACTTTCATCCGCGTGTATGGCCATGCCATTCAAATCAGACAATTCGGTCTGTCTATAAGTACCGGTATTCAACCGCCTCTGAATATATTACTTGATTCAAAATCCGATCGATATGCTTCCTACGGGCGAATCAATAATTCGACATTTCTGGTCGTATTACTCAAGCATTATTTCCTCACTAATGAAGAAGATACCGAGTTTTGGCGTGTTTGATGATATTCCCATTACCATTCCATCAGCTGTAATGACGTAGTCAAATACGAGAGGCAACAGCGGAAGGTTACCACTGTGGAGTTCAGAATGTAGATAGTAGCAAGGGTATACTGTTCACCGGGTTGCCAAGTACAACTTGACTGCAGGGCGGGATATTGTTGTGTAGCGCGTGGCTGACAGAAGATGAAATTGTTCACTCATTTTTGGGTGACGAAATGATACATTACCACTCTAAGAACAGGAAGTTCAGGAATTCAATTTTAGGAATTCTAACGACTATGCCTATACAATTTTTACCCAATGCTCAGTGATTTCTTGACTTCATTCAGGAACAGCCAAAGCACAAATATCAACCAGCCAAACAGCCACAAAGTGGTACGGTTCCAGATTTGTCGAGGATGCCGTAGATATAATATGAAAACAAATGGCGTTGTAATTCCTGATTGCGACAGAAATTGTACTTAGACGTCAGTGGTTGCCTGTCTCCTTGACATTTAGGCACTGGGATCCAAGTAGCTGATTGGACGCGGAGTAGTTTTGTCAACTTTCATTGCCCAATTTTCGGGAATCATGAACTAAAAAGTTCACTTTTTATTCATCATTCGTGTGTTTATACAACTGACTGCAGCACACGTGACGTCCAGGCCATTTAAATTGTACCATGCATGCGAAGTAAGCCCGCGGTATATTTCTACTACATATAGATTTACATACATATATCAACATTCAGTTTGTCTGGATGAATGTGAACTGAAAGTTGAACTTTTGTCAATCTTATTTTTGTAGCAGTGGATATATCGCCTTGACATTTAGTCCCGGAGACATAAGAACCTGATTGGGTATCTGGAGCGCGAAACGCCCGAATCGAGAAGGAATTAGATTGAAGATGGATGTTTACTCACAGCATATATTTAGGAATTATTATATACACTTGAACTTGATTATAAAATGCTTGCACTATATTCGTTCCTTCGAATATCTAGGTATAGTCTATACTAGCGGAAGATGGATATTGTGAAACAGGAACCAGAACATGAGTGGCAATGGCCAAGGAGAAAAGAATAGACGCATTGGAGATGTGGCTGTATATGGAGAAGGTCCAGGCTGAGAACATATAGTGGTCAGACAGGGTCACAAATGAGGAAGTTCTACCGAGGGTGGTGAGGTCCGCAGGCTGGGAGAAACTATTATGCTGGGAAAGAAGAGGTGGATTGGGTACATCCTAAGACATGACGGGATATTGAAGGATGTGCTTAAAGAAAGAGGAATGAGCGGGAAGCGACCAAGAGGGAGAAAGGGAAGAATACTGACGGATGATACCAGAATGGCAGAATTTATTTTACTATGAAGAGGAATGAACAAGAGCGGTTAATATGATTTTGTGTTCGGTGAGAGACCTGCCTTATGGCAAATTACAATCAGAGAGAGTGATACGGAGTTAGTTATTCGGTGCAACATTGGCTGGATAAACACCCGAATACTCCGCATAGATATCCCAATAATTCAGAGAATATGAAACAGCTTGCGTAGAGAATCCGACTGCGCTATAGTCATCCATTTTCTTTGGGAAATATTTTCCGATGATGTATCTTGCATACATCTCGTATTGTATCTTGAATTTTGAGTGTATGATACGTACAAGTACAGAATAGATAATGATCACCGTGCGTTTGTGTGATAGATTATCAACAACAGCGAATGCCGCAACGATAATAGCCATTTTCGTTACAACCACATCTGCTGTTGTTCCTCAAAGTATTCAAATCCTATGCAATCGCTTGCGATCTGATAGAAAGACAAACACGCAGTGCATGTCATAAGCGTATTGCATGCAATAAACTACCTCATGCAATACACCGCTGAATATGCTTCCTCTCCTATTGCGATGCTCGTAAGCCAGGTTAGAAAAAAATGAACTCCAATGCCCCCACCCCAAAAAATGACATAAAATGAAAATGAATTAGAATGAATGATAGCAGCGCAATAATGGACAGTAATTTTTATTTACTCCTTCTTAAGTTGCAGCCACATGCAAATTCTATGCAATCGCTCACGATCTGATTGAAAGACAAAGCACATAGTGCATGTCATAGGCGTATTGAATTCAATGAACTAATTTATGCAAAACACCCATACATATGCTTCCTCTCTTAATGCGATGCTTGTCAGCCAGCAGGTTGGTAAATGAACTATAATGCAAAAATAGTGGATGACACAACACGAAATGAATTAAATGGCAGCGCAATAATGGTCCGTCATTTTGATTTGTTCATCCCCGAGTCTCAGCCACAGGCTTGAATAGTTACCGTATTCGGTGCAGTAGTGACAGGATACTTTTATCCGCGTGTATGGCCATGCCATTCAAATCAGGCAATTCGATCGGTCTATAAGGTTAGTACACCGGTATTCAACTGCCTCTCGAGTTGAGTAGCCTATATTCGTTGATTCAAGATCCGATCGATATGCTTCCTACGGGCAAATCGATAATTCAGCATTTCTCGTCATATCACACAAGCATTATTTCCTAACTAATGAAGAAGATACCGAGTTTTTGCGTGTTCGATGATATTCCCATTACAATTTCATCAGCTGTGATGACATAGTCAAATACAGGAGGCAACGGCGGAAGGTCACCACTCTGGAAGTTCAGAATGTGGATATCAGCGAAGATACCGGGACTGTTCACTGGGTTGCCGAATACAACATGAACAACATGGCGGGACATTTAGTGTAGCGAGGCTGACAGAAGATTATAATCTTGTTTACTTGTTGTGTGTTTTTTGTTCCATCATCATATCACCACTCTAAAAACCGTGTTTGGGAAACAAAATTTTTTCCTAAGAGTATAATTATGTTGATACAATTTCCAAAACACATTCATTCTTTAAATGTGTTTGGCAATGAAGACTGTGTATTAAACAACTAACCACAGCACGTTTAGGAATTTGACACAGTGTTTAGCATCTAAACACATTTCATTGAAGAAGTACAAATAGTGCTCGTAAATGTGTTAAATTCGTGAACACTCGATGATTGAACGTAGGTCTATCTGTCCATCTGATTTTGTAATATATAAAACTACGAAATTACTAGAAAATCGCAGTAACCTAATCTGAAAATAACGAGAACAAAGACATTGGAAAAGTTTGTATTTCTACTATCTCACATTTACATCATATTTTTTATTTGCTTCTATTTTCGATGACCCTACCGCCAAAGATGGGAGGGCAAAAGTTAATGGACATCAGTATGCGGTGGCGGTTGGCGTATGATTAGATCCGGCAACCGCGTCGCCAATCAGCCTCGTGTAAGATTTTATAAACGTGTCAATCTCGAACAGAAAACCTCCGCTAATCTTCTCAAGCGCGCTATTTCTGATGGCGACATTTCCACGTATAGGTCTCATCCATTATTAATGGACCTGGTTGAGTTATCGTGTTTACAAGCAAAGCGTGACACACACCCACGCACGCACGCTAGCACATACATCAATCGGAAAGTATGAACTCCATGAATATATATACCGTACATAACAAAAGACAAACTATAAGGCGCGAGTCATAAAACTACAACATGAAATGAGGTAATGTAATCGCTAAACAAACATTTATTGCTACAACAACATACCAGACAACGGTATGGCTCTGTGGCGTTTCATCTGTATAGGATATGTATTTTCACTGTTTGGGGGTCATCCGAAAATTGAATCCATCTGTTTTCTCGCGTTTCTGTTTACGTTGCTCGGCGTTTGACACAAACAAAATCGCACAGTCGTTACGGGTGTTCCGGGATAGTACAAGCAAACACGGAAGCAGCCATATTAACGTTAACTTGCAAAGCTGGTGAACCCAACTACCGCCCCACTGTGGCTAAATAGTATCACAAGTGGAGGACGCACGCAATTTCCTTACTTGCCTATCATGATCATTCTGGGATTTAAAAGCAAATGTGAAAACAACGATTTGGTTGGAAAGTGTTATAATTTAACCCTATGAAATACCTTGTGACTTCCAGAATGAATAAGTTAATCAGTTGCCTATGGATGGATTGTTCTTGTTGGTATATTTTCTTCGTTTTCTTCGTTTTCTCTTCTCCTCTTGTCCATACGGAGCACCACACTTATCGATGACACTCTTCGTCCAGTGGTTACAGAACATGACATTATAATCGAATGAAGAGTTGTTTAAACTTTTTACATGGGTGGCAGACATATAATGTCGACAAATCGTAGCATTTGAACACAATCGGATTACTCACCCATGACGTAAAAGACGATTAGAAGTTCGACGATGGTCGGCGCAGGTCCACGCTCGTTCCTCTTCTCTTGAGCGGTGTTTCCGATGTCGAGAGAGGCAAACAGGAGAAGGAGCAGAAATAACAGGTACGACGCGCTATGGCAGATGAACTTCAGGAATGGAAGACGAATGATTTTGCCGAGTTCAGTCTTTGGCGCGAGCACGTACATCACCGAGAGAAGGGGGAAGGACATCCCGACGAAGAAGCAGATGAGGACCTTGAGAGTCCAGTGCTGTCTGCGCCACCCAGGGAGGCCCTCGTACCACTGCTCCGCCAGCAGCTGCTGACAGTTCGGGTGAGCCACAAACTATGAGAGGAGGAAGGGAGAAAAACATAGGAACAGTCAACGGGGGTTCCTGCTGACCGCTCGCATCATCAAAACAACATCGCGTTGGGCAAAGTAGGCCAATATTTAGTCAACTATGCACCAAATCGAAAGTAGTATTTTTTTTGTTATATTATAATTGTCGAGGAGTTCAAAAGTTAATGGCCAGATCTGATTAACTAGTGGTAAATACTTCACTAGGTGGTTGATATTTGATGGATCAGTGGTCAATATTTGACAAGTTGGTGGTTAATATTTGGTGGATCAGTGGTCAATATCTGACTAGTTAGTGGTTAATATTTGTATAATTAGTGATCAATATTTGACTAAAAAGTTTCCGATATTTGAATAATTAGTGATCAATGTTTTCTCAATTGGTGATCAGTATTTTATTAATTAGTGATGCAATATTTTATTAATTAGTGATGCAATATCGCACTAATTAGTGTCTATAATTGACCAATGAGTGGTCAGTATTTGACAATCAGTTGTCAATATTTGACTAATTGGTAGTAGATATCTGTCTAAATAGTGGTCAATATTCGGCTAATTGGTAACCACTAATTATAAAAATATTGTTTTGACCATAATGAACAAGTTCATTGTCGTAATTCAACATGAGTGGTCAGTATTTGACTAAGTAGTGCGCGATATTTGACTAAGAAGTGGTCAATATTTGACTAAATTGTGATCAATATTTGACTAATTAGTGATCAATACTTTTGGTTAGGTGCAGTGTAGAAGTACCGGAGTACAACGCCATCGATATATATATTTATATATATAAACAGCTATATATATATATATATATAGACTATTTATTGGAATTCATAGTTATAGTTCAAAGAAGGACAGGCATTTCCTCAGCATTGCAGTTCATATGCCACTGCTTTGATGATAAACAAATCTTCCAGAAACAAACACGCAGATCAAAAACACATGCTGAGAAATATCCAGAAAAACCTTGATTGCGCGTCGACTGTTGATACATATAATAAGGAGCAAGTATATTGTTGAAAAAACCTCCTACAGCAGTGACTGAAATTCATAACATCGATAACTTTATCTTGAATATTGTGTATGGCTTTTGCATTATTATTTCCGCGACATCCCAAATTGTACCCCAAATCCCAAATTTATTAGTTCGAAAACTAAGCTAGATTTACATGAACGAGTTTGCTATACTGTTCTGAAAAAGGGCAAAGGTTTCTTTCAAAGAACTGAATATATATTAGCCACTGTTCGCTTTTGGTCCATTAGTATGCACTCTGCTTCATAGCCAAAGTATGAAGGGAATAAGTATTCCACACGTTTGAGTTTGCGCTGTATATGGCATGAGAATGAAAACCGGAAACACGATTGAAATTATAGCCAATGGCTGATGTGGAAAAAACAAAATTAATACTAAGCAGGCATTTGCACGGCACGATTTCTACCTACGATTCTTTGTGCCTTTCATAATTGCATGCTCGTGCATGATTCGACACCATGCGCAGATCAAAAAATGTTCCCGCGTTTCAATATGTACAACTGAACACCAGAGGCAGCGTCAGGATTTCCCCGACGAAGGGGCCATCGTTTCCCGACGGTGGGGGGGGGGGATGGGCCGCATTCTCACGCCGCAAAGTGCATCTGACCATACCCCTTCCAACAACATTTTAATTGTTCACCCATTCATCTTCCCCATCGTTCCCACAATTTGACCTTTTTTCATGCTTCGCTCAATGACGTTTCGCAATTGGCTCCCAAACGGGGTTGCCCCCTTCCCCCTCCCTCCTCGCCGGCGCCGCCTCCACCGAACACGAGTATATGGAGTGGTAATAAGTCCGTGGGTAAATGTAAGTACAGGTGGAACTGCCCAGTGTGCTTCTCACCTGACGGAAATTAGGCGATCAAGAAAGCAATCGCGAATATGATGCTCATGAAAAGCTACAAAAATGTGTTCGCGGATCTGACGACGACCCTATACTTTCTTAGTTTCAAATATAAAAAAATATGGCTTCAAGAATGAGCGCGACGACCCATCACTATTAGAAGACTGTAACAATTGGGTTGGTCTGTCCGCAGTTTGTTATTTCCCACCAGGCTTGTGAGGAAATCCACACCCACGGGGACTGTTAGCTGGGTAGGTGACTATTGACTGCCGACACATCATCGGAAATCCCCCCAGCTGGAATAATTAGGTTTTGTTTTGACAGTGTATACAATCAGACGGCTTGGTAGCAGTCGTATGGAGACAACGGCAACTAACCAAAATGACGAGATTTTGCGTCGACCTCGCTGTATCTATTCGAGCAGAAATCTAATTCCTTACCTTCGCTGTCCTCCTTCAAAGAAATTACGAAATCAATGAGCGATGGATTACGACAGGCTGCCAAGAAAAGCTATCGCCTCGCATAAACGGAGTGCGAAAGATGCCACGTCGCATTGTATACACAACTTTGGACGTGGGCGATTCGTCACTACTTGTGTCGAGCGTCGTTGGTGTGGGGAGAAGTGTGTCAACATGGACAGATAGAGATGCAACACAAACTGACAATATTACAGGTGACCGTGATACCCCGCCCTTCGCGGAAAATGTAGGCTTGGTTGTACAGTATACAGTCAATCCGCAGCCGTCGAGTTAATGAGGTCACGTGACGCGATTTGTTTTATTCCCGCCATTTCGAAGTTGTCAA
>JAODTT010055850.1:0-10052 GCA_025400115.1 Pentamera pediparva
TCCACTCACGAGGAGTGGAAACACCAATTCTGGCTTCCTGTCAATCAGCTGACAATTATCCTTTGACTTGCACACAAAACAAATCGCAACGTCGAAGAAAACATGAACAATTTTGTTTCGACCCTCATACAAGTAAGAAACCATTTCATACAAATTTAGGCTTGATTTGTAGCTAACAATGTCAGCAACTGGAATCTAGGGAGATTTTGTTAGTAAAAATGTCTAAGCACCAACCGGGCCTATTTAAAAACAAACTAGGACCGTAGCCTATTTAGGCCCCTATTGACTTAGTGTTACGGCTCCATTGACTTTTTGTTAGGCCTAAGCACTCTGTAGTTCTTGGCTAAAATCTCGATGGAACATCGTTCGAGGGTACTCAAACCTGAGATAGATGGAATCTTTGGAATGCTTAGAACATTTGGGACTACAATTCATGTTTGTGGGTTATGTATTTTTTTGAAGGGGTCCAAGGAAAACACGGTCAAAATGTCCATTATGGAGCCCATGATTGGGGGAAACGCCCGTGATATAGGGTCTTAAAGTACTATTGCACGATCGTGCAAAAAGGTTCCTATAAAGAGTACTATTGCACGCTCTTTTGCGACGCAACCTTCAACAACAGTTTTGACACAAAGGAAGTTTAGCCACACGCCAATTTTCCTCGTGAGTGCTATATGAAGCAAATAATGAATGTTCTTTTTTCGTGCAATGATTCAAATATTCCATTCATTGAAAAATATAATTTGTTTTGATCATTGAACTTGGCTGCGCCTCGTTGAATAAAACGTTTCGTCTTTCAACTCATGAAACATGTGAACCATTGCAGCTCTAAAAAAACATTCATTTTCCATATAGTACTGCTATAGGTCCAGGCATGAAGATCGTATTACAACAAGTTGAGGCTAATTTCCACGATACCATTTGTTGGCACGACTGGTCGCGCGCGACAAAAATCGTAGCATGTCACATTGTTCCTGCACGACGTTTGCTCACGCCTATATGGTCAGGCGGAGTTCACCAAAATTGTCGCACGCAAAAGTCGGTGCGCGCAAGTCGGACAAATTCGCGTTTACACGGTACGATTTATGTCGTGCGCGAAACTGTTGAAAGAGGAGCACACACCCTTTGAATGAGAGGGAGATTAAATAATATCTCACAATGCAGATATCGGTTATTTTTACTAATTTATAGCATTAGATTCGAAATGGTTCTTTTGTTGATTGGTGATGGTAGATTACCCGCAATCTCTTGGAGTGCATGCCTCTAGGGCTGCTAAGGACTAAAGCTACCCCCAGACCCTGCTTTTGAACTGCACTGGCGTTATTTGAAGGAATTGTCGGAGACGTAGGTGTGTCTCGTATCAATTAAATAATGAAAGACATATGGGCATTTTTGAGTTTTTTAGTTTGAGATTTTCGTTACAATGCGTTACCATTGATCACTCGGATGCCCTTTGGCCTCGGCCCAAATATCGAATTAACTTGGTGAGGGTATGAGAGATATCTAAATGTTGGCCCGCCTACGTCCTGGTAATCTTTCTGTATGTTTGTATTTTCCCTCATTTTTTCAACCAAACAATCCCATAAACTATTACTTAACTTTACAACTCACTCACTGCATTATCATACGTTCAGGCGGTTGTCTCAATCGTTTTGTGAATGTGTTTCTTGTTGTAATATTCGATGTTCATTCAAAGTTTGCTTTCGCTCCATGCTAGGTAACGACACTTTTTATCCATGATTCTTCCCTCTCGCCTCGTCTATCCTGTCATTAATCTATTCTCCATCTCCTCACCTGTCATTATTTCTTGTTCTATTCCAGCTTACCCACAAAACATAGATATTATCCAACTAACACCGAGGGTCACAGAAAAACGGCCGAATCCATGTCTGGTCGTTTGATGCCGCGTTATCCGCTTGCTCCCAACTTGAGTGGCTCGATTTTCAACTTGTCCCAGTTGAAATTGTATTGCTTTTAAACCCGCTGTCTAACTTATAACAGTTTGAAGTGATTGGAACTCAGTTGGAATTATTGGGACTGTAAAATAGCCAACCTAGTACGTGACGATCGCTCCGCGTGGAATGATATACGACCTTGAAAGAGAAATATCCAACGCTGCCTCATTGCATGTTAAATACGTTATGAGACATAGGGGAAGGTTGTAATCCATGGCAGCAATGTCAGTAAATTCATGCCAAGGTTGAAGGATGCGACGTATGGCGTAGCATTGCCGATATTACGCAATTGATTCATTTTGTGCATGTGTGATTGTGGCAGGAATATTGAACATTGGCCGGATATAGAGTCACGCCTCAGTCCCAATGGTGATTGAACTGCTATGGCTTGTTCAGGGGTTAATCAAATATCAAGCGTGGTTCAGCACAGGATTATGCACGATCGGGGGGTTAGAGGGAACTACCTCCCGTCCCAAGCAAGGAATCTCGAAACTACGCCCCCCATAAATATGTATTGTCAACCCAAAAGCCTAGTTACAAACAACACCCCATGAAGGCACAAACTCTCTATTCATTAGCCCAAGGTTGTGTGTTTGTCGAATAGACATCACCAGACCATTGGTCGCTACGACGTTATTGGTCCTATCGCAAAGTTTCGCTGACAGATTGCAGTCTGAAATACTGTGTCACGGACCAACCGCGATCTCTCCAAATACCCAGATGTATATGCGATTCATGGATTTTGTGCTTGCAGTGTGAGTCTCGGGAGCTAGTTTCGCTATGGAATTATCAAACGGGGACGAACTTCTCGTGCCTGAATAGTCGCATGAGGACAATATTCAATTAATGAATGGTTGATATCATTGGCTTGTTTCAGTTAGAGATTTGTCCTACATGTGAGAGTTGAATGACAGAGCGGATAACCTTCTGCGATTGATAGCCGAACTAAAGCTGTGAAGCGCTCAAAACGACGGTCTCCGCGGCGGCGGCAATCCATTGGCAGCTAAAGTTTTGCTGGATGTTCTCACAATAGTTATATAATGGAAAGTCCTCTTGTTTGCCTCTTCTTCCCCCGTTCATACTTTAGTGCACTAATTATTGCCCTGTCACTGTAGTTAATCTCACTGATAGCTCGAATAATTATGAATGTGTCCGCCTGGTCTGTCTTCCTCTAAATGAATGAAGAAATCCTATTTGATTACTAACAACATCCATAGGCATTATTGTGTGTGATTACAAAGGCTGGGACTTTCGTCAAACGAGGGCGCAACCACACCAGGGTGGGGGTGGATTCATCAGCAACGTGATTTCAGAGTGAGCGAAAACCCGATCACGGAACTGACAAATAATTGTGTTGTTGCAATCACCAGTTTGAAGAAGGTATTCCGTTGTTGTTGGAGGATTCTGTACTAAGAAAGTAGGCCTATACATACAAAAAGATTGACTATTGACCACCACCTTCCCTCATCCCCTCCATCGTGGTGGCTGCGCCCTCGTGTTTCTAGTCCTAATCGCCAATATTTATTATTCTGTACATATAAACATGTTTATTTATTTTTTACTCCATTTCAAAAATTTGATGATGCCGCGGCCTTGGTCACAGTTTGAGGTTTTTGGCGTAGCATAAATGTATTCCTTTCTTCAACCATATTATCCCATGCATATGTTTAACGCAGGTCGACAGTTGTGTACGAAGATTATCGCTTGGGCCATGATAGATGGGGAACTTGGGATTTTACTTTGGTTGAATTTCGCCTGGAGGATGACTCCTCAATCCCAGAATGATGACGCTTATGCTGCTATAGTGAATGTTGATAATGCTGTCGTTATAATGATGTTGTTAGTGATGAAGATGGCAGTGATTAATATGATGATCTTTACGGCGGTGGTGATGATATTATCCCCGCTGTTGATGATAATGATGATGACGGCAACTACAACGTTCCCGTCACTGCAAAAGTACTTCGTGTTTTTGTGAGCTTCCCAGCCATATACGCTAGATATAGTTTGCTTCCCTTATTTCCTTGTCAGGTCAAACATTAACCCAATTAACTGAATAATAGATGGTGACGGGGAGATGTAACCAAAACGAGAGTTCCAACTAACGCGTCCCCCTCACCCTTCCCCATATATGGTCCCCATTCGTTGGTGGCGGTTGTACTAACATTCCTATATTCTTCTCTCTCTTTCTTCTCTTCCTGCCACATTTCAGAGATTATTCTGGACAATGCACCAACCGGAGCCTCGGAGTATGTCTGATCCAAGGGACCGGATGAATCGCGTCGCATCCTCCCAGCTGTGTGTTAACATCAATGAATCCCATATCCTAATATCAGTTTCAGCAACATCTGTTACTGGTGAAATCAGGGTCTGATATCATCATATCTGATATCATCACTGAGATCAGCAGACGGAGCAACGCTCTCCACAAACTCGCGAAATAGTTCTCGTCTTATGAAAGTAACAAAGCTTGCTGAAGATGGAGAATATGGTACTGCGGTTTCTGCGTGGTTCAAGTTTACCCTCGCGGAGATTCGCGAGGTAGCTTCCTAACATGATGAATTTCACTCGCCCTTTGGACTAAATTGTTTATTTTGCGTAAGCCAAACCAAAGCACTGAAGTGAGAGTTTAAGTGATAACCAGGTAACTAGTCTACAGGTCCACAGCGTTATAATGAAAGTGTACTCGCCGCGAACATCACGGTACATATCGCGATTGCGAGGGCGCAACCACTGGGGGTCCGAGGGGGTCACGACCCCTAACTTTTTGGAAGTCCCTATACTGTCAGTTTATACCGTTTTTTGGACCTCCTATTGGACCCCCAACTTTTGACAAGTGGCACATTTGACCCCCCAACTTTGACCAGTGGTGGCACCCTTGCTTGAGTGTGGATTTTGAGCTTGAATCCATTAGATGCGTTCGAATACTACTCTGTGGGGTTCCAGGCCTCCGCCCACAAGATTTGAATGGAACTTGTTCAATTTTCAATGCAATATTGCAAAGACGATTCGCGCTCTTCGCTGATCTGGTTGTCTTGTCGAATCCGCGTGCTCGAATCATAAACAGGTCGAAAGTTCTTGCTGGAAACTAGCGATTCCTAAATCGAGGCCAGTGTCTGTTAATTTTTGTGCAATTTCTTTCAGTGCATTCTAAAAACCATCGGTACTTTCGATTCCACTTATTCTGTCCGTCACTGTGTACATTCATGTTTTAGCACTATTGATGACATTGTTTGTAGTAATGTTGAGTAATAATATTCGTTCGAAACGGTCAATATTAGACCTATTTTCCGCGATAGCTTCCATGTTTTCTTTTTTGAAAACAGTATAGCCAATACACTTGAGCGAATGTCTGTGTCCAGAAGAATTGCACGTCTAAATGGCACATTGACACGTCTTGAATATCAGCATATCAACGTCTTTGGCATGGATGATGGATAGTATTTCTGAGCATCATAGCAAAGTTAATATTTCACCATGCATGCTCCATTCAAGGTAATCGAAGTTTGATTTGGTTTAATATCATGTTAGTTTCATCTATAATCATGAAATCCTCACGGCATCTGTTATAGCAGCCGCAGAATATTCGACCAATAGAAATGTGAATGTTTTCCAGGTTGACTCGGCAAAACAACCGAAACATGTCTAAATTCTGCTTGACAATATACACGCATTTCTCCAGTCGCTGGAGTACGTTCTCAGGCTCGTCGGTACCTAATCCAACCCAATCCCGTAACACATCGAGCAGCCCATCCAACCATAGCCTGTTTGAACAGGCGTTTGATGCTGTTCGCCTCGTATATCAGCTACATCCACTCATTTGCACAGGATAACGTATTACACAATCGGCGGTTGTCATTCGACTGTGGTATATATAGAAAGAGGAATAGCCCCCTCTATTTGTTAAAAATGACTGCAATATCGTCTGCTCTGGCAGGCTAATCCATCCAAGACGGCAATCATGCATCATTACAATGGCAGATTATTTCTTTGTACGTGCAACAATTCCAAACCTATATACGTCGTGTGGCATAACAACGACCGCATGCCCCTCGTTGGGCGCCAGTTTGATATTTAAAGAAAGGTTTACCTAGCGCTGTTGTGCCTTGCATGCTTGGCATTTTCCTGGCAAGACTCAAAGAAGTTGAAATCTAGTGAGGTCGCCTTGGCCATACATCAGGGACTCTGCATGTTATGTTATGCATACTCCAGCGAGTCGTGGGTGCTTTTCCAGTGGACCCGGGATGTCTGGACTCTATAACGACTATCTTGCTTCGCTGCTATTCAGTTTCCGCTGGAAGGACTCAGTGCCCTACGATAAGTAAGACGACGGCCGTTTGTGTGGTCCTTTTGGGGTATAGTACCCCGCCTCAGCCGTACGACTATGCTCAACGTTTCCTGTCTGTCTATAGGATGGTGTCATGTGGGAGTACAGAGGCAGGGTCGGCACATATCGGCAGCTATCCGCATAGGATATGAACATGTTTGGTCGCTTGCGGCTTGGAAGCGGTCATGTGCCTGAGACTGAAGACAAAAAAGACATGTCTGACCCCATACGCGCGAGCACTAAACAAACTGCTGTCGCAGCTCCTCAAACGAGTCCGAAAACATGAATTCAACATTTCATTGGGATGATAAGGGTAGTATTAACACTGGCTCTAATACATGTAAAACTATAGTATACTCAACCTAACATCATCGAGTGTAGTACTAACACTGACTCTAATACATGTACATCAATAGTATACTAACCCTTTAACATCGGAATAACCTATGTCTGATGTCCCATACGGGCATACGTCCGCTTTGAAGCACTGCAAATTAGCTGACATGATAAACTAAAATTACAGCGTAATCCATATATCTCTATGGGTCAAAATCACTCGATTGGGATTAAAATTACTTACGGACAACCCCAAAATTCGGAGTGAATATTGTCTCTCCCTCATATGGAATAATTGTTCAGTGGAGGGGTATTTCAGTCTCGATCTTAGAGTTGTCCTAATAATTTTTCTTCACGGAGTCATAGAATCGTAGGGATTGGCAAACCTGCACGCGTGTTACCCTAAAATAATAATACTAACCATGAAATTACGGACCCATTGAAAACGTAACACAGAATGAACTTTTTATTTGCGAAGAGTCGGTAAGGAATACATTCAAAAATTAGTTAAACATACGATCTAATTAGTTTATAGTTCAAATCTAGATCCACGTTGAAATGTTGATCTGTCTCTGACGACAGTCATTTAGATTTATTTCAAATCATTCAAATCATTTGATTTAAGAGTTGAAGATGATTCATTTTCCGCCTGTCCTCTTGGCAGGTGAAATACTGAATGAGAAGAAGGATGAAGAGAATACGAAGGAACCAGTGTCGGCCACTGTGGTGGCAACCCCTGTCTCTGCAATGAAGGATGAGAGGTGTCACCAACAATAGGAGGACACGTGCAATACTTTTGAAGTATAGCATTGCCAGGCAGTAGCCTATCATTCAGACACCTGAATTTGCGCAACAGTTCAATACCTAGCCTGAGCTGGTAGCCTAACAGCAAATTTCATCTGCCTGTGACTGTCCATGAAGGTTAGGATGTGTTAACAACAGTCGGAGGACATGTGAGTGTGGCCAGACTCTTCGAGTAGCATTTTATCCTTCAGTTACCTCAATTTGCGCACCAGTCCCATTCCTAGCCTAAGCTGGTAGCCTAACAGCAATTTACTATCAGCTGCCAGTGACTGGCCATGCCTCCACTGACAAGGATGAGATGGGTCCACAACAGTAGAAGTACATGTGCAAGACTCTTTGGAGTAGCAGTGTCATGCAGAATCATTCCGTTTGCTCTCAATTTGCGCACCACTCTGATACATATCCTAGATAACAGCAACTAACAGCCGCATGTGCCTGTTCGTAAAATATTAGATGTGTTGGCAACAGTAGGGTGGTGACACTTGCAGGACTCTTGGAGTAACTGTGTCTGGCAGCGTGGCTTCCCTCGCGCGGTCGTCGTTTTTATTGGGATCGGTAAATGTGGACGTATGAGAAAAGCTAGTCTAACTCTTCCCTCCCAAGGTGAGATCTCATGTAGCCTATGCGCCCGATCCTGAGTATGGCCAATGTCCTTCAGCCTTCTATCGCGATGAGCCCTGCGCCACCATCACGCTCAACGGCACAGGCGACTACCTGCTCAGTGAATCCCGCCTCTGCTAGCAGTTTCGGAGTGAGCGTGGACGGGTGAGAGAGACGCATTTATTGGCAGGTATAGGGCTCAGGTCCGGAGTCTGTATTGGCGGGAAAATATGCAGAAATTGATGGAGTCGGCCGCATTGCCCGGCCCATCGTGTGACGTTTTGCTGCATACCGATGGCATGCGACTTCCGCAACCAGCCAACGTCTCCAATGGTCGATAGCTTGCTCTAAAGGGTCCATTGCCCGCCTGGCACCCCTTTAGGCTTCCGTCGATAGTATTCACATCTCGGTCACGTACTACTTGAATTTTATTCGTTCGGAAATTGAGAATTAGGAGTCCGGTTACTCATCCACAGTTGAAGGGTGTTGTCAGTTTCTGTTTTCGAGCGTGATCCCGATGCCATAAGGAGCCAATGCCACTTCTCAGCAACTAGCGAATAATAATGACGTCCATCGCTTACATGACGTCACAACGTCCATATGCAGTCCGATATTAGGGGCATCCGATATATCGTAACTAGCACCGACATATTATTTTATTTATAGTGTCGATATACCGAAATTATCGTAATCGACATCGTACTGCACTGGAACGATTTGTCGTTGTGACACGACAGGATAGATGTGAAGCATGAGCCATGCCCCGCGGTTGTCATAGGGATTGACAGTGAACGAGCCAATTTTTATTTATTTTTCCCAAATATGTATCTCATTCACAGCATTCACTGCATGCACTACCACCATGTTGATTTGTCGGTGTCAAAATGTTACGTTGTCAAGGTGCTAGATGATGTTTTGGAGATGATCAACTGATATCGACAGCAATTGGAATCCCATACTCCATCAGCTGTTGTTGTCCGCCTTCTATCACTTCCGAGTCCTATAGCTGAATTATCGTTGAAACATAAATTCTCCATAAACTAGACATCCATATACAGAAATGCAAATGTACTTGCATGCATGTCGCATCCTTCTCTGGAGCTTGTGCATGACCGAAGCATGTGCCATATAGCTGTACTCATTCGTCAACTCAGCCACTTTTGGCAAGATTTGGCTTCCTCGTTCCTCTCCATAATTCCTTTACTTTCGACATCACCGGGTCCATGTGGCTTCAACGCAAAAAAAATGGAACTTCCTACTTGAAGTTTCAAGAACATGTAAATGCCATATGGAAATGGAACATATTGGTAAATAAGGTAAATATAGCAAACATTGGCCTAGGTGCCCAGCAAACACGAAACATTTTCGAAACTGTTTCTTATATGTTTCTGGAGAATATTCTGTGTTGAGTAACATAAATGTTACGGAAACGTTCCCATACTATTTCAAAAATGTCTCGAGGAAATATTTTAGAAACATTTTTACTCCATTTCAAATTCACGAGTAACAGTAGACCTACAGAACGAAACGATAATATAATAAACTTTGGCAACACTAACATAACTTGAGCCCAATTTGGCGAGAATATTTTGCCACCAAAACCTTTTTTGAACACTTTCAGAAGTTTTTGGGAGATTTTCAAAACGTTCCGCCAAAAATGTTTTGGAAAAGGTTTCGGAAACCTTCCCCTAACGTTTGTGTTACTCAACAACAAATTTTTTCGAAACATTTGGCGAAACATGTTAAAATGTTTTTGAAACGTTTTTGTGTTTGTCGGGTGGTGAAGATGGTGAAGTTCGTTTCGAGGTCGTCAGGTGTCGCTGAGGGTAAAATCAACGAATTTGGCTATTGTTGTTTGCCAGTTAACAGAGGTCAATGAGGGTCTAATTTCTAAACAGTGAAACCGATGCAACTTGGAAATGCCCCTATAACAACTGATCAGTGGAGAACATGTTTGAGGTCAATCCAGGGGTCAATAGAAGTCAAATTATGAACAAAATGTTGTTTTCAAATACAACCCTGGCGAGTGA
>JAODTT010055961.1:0-10051 GCA_025400115.1 Pentamera pediparva
ATAGTGTTAATAGCGTACTTTGTGGCAGCATGGATTTTAGCCTATTAATAACACCATTGACCTTTGCAACTTTCTTACAAACATTAATAATATGCTATTTCCAGTTCAGTTTGTTATCTATTGTTATTCCTAGGAAAACTGCATGTGGCGTTGCTTTTATTTCTTGGCCATCTAATGTAATTGTCACATTACTAGCGTCAGCAATCCTATTATCGAAGATAACACATGACTCAGCGAATATATGCAAATAGAAGCAGCAAAATCATACTTGTGTACTTCGCATTGTTGGTAATATACGATCGGAATTACTTGCAGTGGTGCGACTACTTGTGATAGAATACAGTATTAGTTGGGTTTAAAACATATATAACAGGAACGTACGATAATTAGGGAGATTAAAATTGCCCTAAAGACTACACTCGACTCAAATCGATGAACAACATATTTAGTAAATATAATTACGTAACAGATCATTTGTTATCATACGGCGTCAACTTTCAGCCTTACCTCGAGCAATTTATAGGCATTGCCAATTAGCCAGCCCTGTAAATCCCTTTTAAATCATGTAAATGTAATTTGCGTGGGTGATGGTTCCAGCACACTGCAAAATAACGAGCAGTTTTTGACTGGATCGTTGTCTCAGTTGGGAAATAGGGTATAGATCCACTGTCAATTACATGAACAAAAACAGAACCCTGGATGGAATTCCATAACAACATGCTGAAGTCAAAACTAGGCCAGCGTACATCGTGTCAGTTTACTTGAATTATTCACTTTGTGTTATTTCATGTCATGATATCGCTTCTTCGTCGATATCGTTTATTTCTTGTAGATGACATGAGCAGCTCTCGTCGTAGAGTCACTGTATCACACGATTCATCATCGTACAGTAATGAAATGGTGACTGAATCGACTGGAACAGTTCTAGGATGGAATTTATATGCGTCTAATTAGGGGAATGCTCACTGTTAGCGCATCAAAATGTGGGAGGAAATCTGACGAACTGTGGAGCAATTTTGCCCCTCTTCTGTATTTCCTTAAAACATCGCATTTGTTGACTATACATAAACTGTAGTTGCAGGAGAGTAATGAAGAACTCAGTCCTAAATGAGGCGACCACATATGAGCATGGATTTTTAGCAGTTGACATATGTTTGTCTAACACTGTTACAATATAGGTAAATACCAAATAAGGTTACTTCGTCGGTTTATTGCGAATATTTCAACAATTATACTTTGTCTTATTTGCACTAAATCTGATTCCTAACCTAATCCTCAACCCTAACAAATACTATCATCGGTACAATCAGAAGATACCATGCGCGACACTGCACATTACCCGAGTCATATTAGGTAATGAGGTCGTACTGAAGGGAACGATTGGCAAGAATTCGGACTCATTATTCATGCATGGTTTTACGACTCGCCAGGTTTCATCAGCAGCAACCTTGGTACTTTATTAGGTGGCAAGTACTGGGTATAGTTTCCGATGAACATGTGCAACACTACCCACATTGTAATGACAACAAATAAGAGTAGTATAATGTACATAATACTCCTTTCTCTGGTATGACATGGCCTGAGGATAGGATGTTCAACTGTGGGAGGATAGCATGATATGTGTCACGTATATATCAGTAGTATTAGCTGTAGATGACCAATGCTATACTTTTTATCTAGTTCATTTTCTTAGGAAAAATTGTTAGCGAACGCCCGAGGCTTCGCTGTTGTACGTTGACACGGTTATTCATCAATCATAAAATACCGTCAGTCCCTGTAACCACTGATGCGAGTTGTCGGTTACGAAACGAGACATCCACAACAACAAGGCCTGATGCAGCTGAAAAACTACTAAAATACCCGAAAAACGTTGACACGAGGATGTTATCGTAAACTGATCATATAAGGTTATCCAGCCTAAAGGGCAACTTTGTGCGTTTCAGTAAATTTGCACATTTCAATCAATATGTTTTGCATTAAACGTATTGTCTATTTACTTTTCCCAGAACTGATGAGTTTGTATATATCTTCCGAAGGGCATTATTGAGGAGAACCATAAATAACACCTAACAGGATGAACTGAGAGAAAGGAAGATCTCTATAAATCACTGGCAGTTAATCGTGGAGTAGATTTAGTGGAACAATCCAATGGGGACGCCTAAACTGGCTTGGACATCTCTGCAGACTGCCTAAAGAGGCCACAGCACGTCACTATATGAATAAAAAAAGAAAACAAGAAGATCCGTAGGAAAACCCAAGCTAACCTGGATGACACAAGTCAGCAAGAATAACGCCACCTGACTGTACCACTGGCCACTGATCAAACACCTGCAACATACCATTATCAAAGCGATTCTCCGCGTTTCACGTTCACCATCGAAGCTAATATAAATATATCTGCACGTGAACGATCATTGTTCCGAAAACGTTGGATGTTTTTGTGCCTTCCAGCAACCCCATACTATTTTTGTAGAAGTTGTGCTATTATTATATCTCAAGTAATTGATATTTCTATAATATTGGTGCTTGCGCCGCTAGCGGATGAACGAAGTGATGTTTGTTTGATGAGATCAGCGTACTATTGCCAATTGGCAATTTTCCACAGCAAGATTCTATTAACGTCTGATGAGGCAGTGGTTTGAAGATGATATCTAGAAGATGATCAAACTCTTTTGGACACATCAGCATCAAGGGGAAAGACAGCTGAAAACGAATGAAACTGCAAGGTAGAAACTGACCCGTACAATCATGCAATCGCTGCAAATTGAGGTCAGCTAGTATATTGCTATTTCGTTGAACAAATTGCACATAAATGCTATAGATCATGCCTTCCAGAGTAAAACATTCCTTTCGATATACTGAGGCAAAGGTGTGAAAGGAATTAGTTGTCCGTGTCAAAGGTTATCATTCCCTACAGCATTTTGAGTATAGACTCAAGAAACAATACAGGTTCGGATATGCGAGTCTAGTCTAGGACTTTATTACAGCTTCGCTACGCTATATTCTGGGCCAGGTAATTAAACTGTTAATCTGTATTAATAGCAAGTTATTCTACCTAGAAGCAGTCGTCGCAATCGTCATTCAATTTAAAACGACGAGAACGAAAAGCAAATGTTGTACTGAGATCTTTTCAATAACTCACCCTCTCTCCAGTTGTCATATTCAGATGCAAGGACTTTTGGAGCTGAATACTTATCGGAACTTTAGCGATTTCGATCTTGAAAAATGTCCTCTGCATTATTCAACTTTCAATTTCGGATTCACTCAAAGCCCAAGGTGAAATATCCAACGAGATGAGTCCATCTTGAAACTTCGACTCTTATCTCAACCCAGCATACAGAATAATATTTATATCCTGCAGACTTCATTCATTCGCCAGCAATGCTGGTAACACAACATGTGGTATATTGAGTACTCACTAAGTATTATTATTGATCGTGTTTTCTAAAACGTATATTACGTGATGATATACCTCATTCTGTGCAAGTTGGTACACATTAATATATTATTATTGATTCCACCGCCACGCACTGATTAAGGTTATGAATTAACGGGTGTTGTTGGCCAACGTCGTCATCAAGAAAGTATTCTCGCCTGCTGATGACCTTAGTAATGCGATGGCAAACATAGATGATATTATCTAACAATTCTTTTCTCAGAATGTACCTCCATGAAACCCACCTAAAATGTTACTTTCGGACGAGCAAGACTAGACGTAGATCATATGAGACATTATATATGATACACCTGGTGAATGCTCTCTTGGCGAGTTTCCGACATCACCTCCACTCGAAGCCTCTTCGCGTCGTAAACCAATCTACGTCATGACGACAATGCAGATACTTGGTTCACATATTTAATGGAATGTAATCACTAGCGTGAGATGCAGACGTCTCATGATGTATGAAAAATGAAACATCCTGTGAGTCCCAAGGGACTTCGTAAAAATCAGTTTATTATAGTGTTGTGAATGTTTCCAATCTTCCCAACAGCGGGATTTCGATTTGATTTGTTCATGTTAGAATGGTTGCAGCTGTTTTCTTGGGATGTGCATGCAAGTTAATGTCATTTAGAATAATTTTGTCATACGTTATTTGCCAGTTCGCCCATACCAAATGAATTTATTGTGACAGTGTACGCGTTATAAACACCTCAACTGCACTTGGTAAGTGGCAATGAGTGCAAATCGGATTTTCCTTTGACTCACGATCAAACATCTCCCCGTTTCAATGAATACCCCTCCTCGTTGTATTGTTAATTAATAACAAAAACACGCAGTGAGAGTTCTCCTCAGTTGAGATTATCTCGGAAAAGGTCACAAAGTGCATCAGCTATTTTTCTCTTTTTCAAGATATCTTGAACTGTATCTAGTCGTTCTTCCAGTTACAAACGACCCAATCCCATGTGAAGGACCAATCGACTGAGACTCCAAGCAGCCATGTGCTAACATCGTGGAACATTATTTACTAACTCAAGTCAAACGACAGCGGATTATTCGAATAAATAACACATTATTCACAAAAGCACAGGAACATTAGTTTAAAAATGTATATTTTTATATACAGTAGTCATCGTGGCAACCTCAGAGCTGAGGTCGAGAGAAAATACTGTTCGGTTTACGGCACAATTACAAGACTGCGTTTAAACTTCGGAGTATTAAATAACTTGGAGAGGCTATACAAAAAATGCTTTGACGTAACATTATGACGATATACGGTATCGATATCGAACGGTAGTCGGACGATTTTTCATAGTGAGGTCATGCAAACGTTGCCGTCGCTCTCTCGCCAATTATTACCAGACGACATTGCCCTTTTAATCGTGTCACGTACGTATCCTACTACTACAGTTCTCGGGATGTCACTGTGTAAGATTGTAACCTACTTTTTGGTTTCCAGTTCACCAGTTTTCGATCGTCAGATGAATGCTTTTGGGAAATGTACCTGAGAGACTTGCAATAGGCCTACATTATATATGCCGTCACTCGAGCACGGCGGGAAAATATAGATCGCACGTATAGGCCTAATTCGCGTACCTCGAGGAACTCGCCGTAGCAGCAGGTTCGTGTTTTTCTTGTAAACAGAAAATCGGCCCTCCATTTGTTGCGCTCTGTCCAATTCTAGTTTCCACGTGACTTCTCACCTGATGAAGTGAATTAGCTAGTGACCTGAACAAATCCAACACAGTGTTGTAATCTTCAAAAGGCCAGTTGAAGGCGAATTTAGCATGACATACATTCCATGTGATTCTGAGTTGAAATATCACAAAATAAATATTATTTCTCCGTTGAGAGTGGTGGTTAAATGTTGGTATTCTTAGCGGTAGCGCAACGTCCTAAAGTGATAAAACTTAGTATTTCGTAACAGTTGAGTTAACACTGAGAGACAATAGATAACACTGAGATAATACTGAGATAGCGATCGCCACTATGTTCTTGCACTGTATGTTGGAACCATGCATTGTCTTTTAGTTCAAATTTATAAAAATTAACGATTGGTTAGCGGCAGGATTGGTCCAAGGATACCCAAGAAACTATGAACAACAACGCAACGATGCGTAGTGATTCCTTGCCATATTCGGGGAACTTTCGCAACACAAAAATATTTGTCAATATCTGGAAACCCTCTCCTCTCATCATGCAGGTGGGAAGCAGGCAGATATTAATTGGAACCAATGATTACTCAAAATATCTGCAACCTATACATATCCAATATGAACTCGATCCATGCTTGCGTTGTTCAGATGTTGTATCAGAGTTCCTTATCTTCGGCACATCTGCAACACACAGACCTAATTTGAACTTATATTATGATTGTTCGGTTTAGACATTGTGCTGACAAACATTCTGAGGTTTGGCCTCACGTGACCCTAAATGACCTTGAACAAAGACCAGAAGCAACAGGTGTCATCCTCACCATATGTGCACCCCAACGACCTACTTCAAACTCAATACATGCTTGCGTTCTTCATGCTTCGTGCTGACAAGCTTTTTGAGTTTTTTTACCCTCATGACCTCGACCTCACGCCAGAAACAGTGAAGTTGATCCTCACCATGTGTGCAACTTAAACACCTTAATTAAACTCCATACATGCCTGATTCCTTTAGATATCGTGCTGACAATCTTTTTGAGGTTTGTCCTCTCATGAATTTGAATGACCTTGACCACGTGCCCAACACAATAGGGCTCATTCTCATCATGAGTGCAACCCATCCACCTTACTTGAACTTCATACCTGCTCGCGTTAATTAGGTATCGTGCTGACAAGGAGTATCACACATACATACATACACGCACACCCACATCCACTACCTTAACGCGTACGTGGAAATACTCGTTAGAGATATGGCCGCTGCCCGGCTCAGATCGCGTCAACGCCAATTGGGTCGACCATGTGGGGCACTGCACTCGACCCTGACGTCCCCGCGCTATATATGAGCGGTTACAGGATGTCAGCTGCACAAGCGACGATCTCTGAGTCTAGCAAGCAGCAAAAAGCCCGCCAGAGCTGCATGCAAATGAATACTCGTTAAGGTAGCGAATGTACGTACACGCATACATACACATACGTGGATGGCAGAGGAAAAGATGGGGAGACAACATCAAAGAGTGGGACTTGCCTGTCCTTTGCAGAATTCCAGAGAGCGGTGGAGTCGGGTTCATTTGGAGAAGTGTGGTGTCTGAACATATATGGAAGCCGATCGAATATACAAAATGTAGAGTATACAGAAGCTAGTAAGATGATCAGGAAGTAATTGCGTGGAGACATAAGGAGCTACAACACTGAGATGATTAAAATCCCATCGAAGGAAACAAAAGTGAAAAAGAGAACCTACAAGAAACACCAGAGAAAGAAAAATAACTAGCCTCCCAGATGACAATGGCCGAGAGATCTCAGACCAAGATCAAATACTGAAAAGAACGGAAGAATTGTACGAGCTCTTATTCGTCTGCGGCATAGACATAGACAGAGGAATTAGGAGAACCACAACATCCCTAATGTTACACATTGAGAGGTGCCTCATGTGAACCGGATGAACAGTCCCACGGACCTGACAACATCCTCATTGACACAATTAAGGAAGGAGGAGATATTCCAAGAACTGGCAAAGCGATATACAAAATGTACACAGAGAGGGAGTAAACCACATCAGTGGAAAGAAGCCACAATAATTATTCTGCACAACTAGCACAAGGAGGGGGGCAAACGAAACCTGAAGAATTATAGGCCCATCAGCCTTCTCTCCAACTTGTACAAACTATACACAGGTATACTAACAAACCAGCTAGAAAACATGCTGGATAGTGATCAACCAAGGGAACAGGCAGGGTTCAGGGAAGGATTATCAACCAAGAACATCCATCTATATGTAGCTTTCGAGGACTATGAAAAGGCATTCGACTCAGTAGTTATCAAGGCATTGAAAGATCAGGGAATCAGGGATGGCTACCTGAGGATTTTCAGAGACGTCTTACTCGGACTGCAATACACAATAAAAATGTCAGTGATCAAATCATTGGATTGCAACAGGGCTACACTATTTCACCAGAGCTATCTACAGCTACTCTTGAAATTAGACTGGCGAAAAGGGAATCGACATAAATGGGGAGCACATGTGCCACTTACGCTACGCAGATGAAATTGTCATAATATCCAACAACTTGAAATTGAAGCAATGCAACAAGATACATTCATTTCTCACTAATTTCGTCACCAATTGTATTGTTTCAGAGCGATAATAGCGCTTGGCTGAGCACAGGAGATATTCGATTGATTCAGTGTCTGTACTTTGCGTTATACTTTTTCGATAGTAAGCTACAAGAGAGGCAAACCAGAATGTGAAACACATCGAGTAAAACCGACGATAAGAGTAACGAATAATGGAACACCACAGCTAGATGAGAACCCTACAAAGTTCGGAAAATAGCAAATGTACTATTCATGCAAGCCGATAACTCATGGTACTATTGCGATAAACGTGTCAGTATGTTGTGATTTTCCGGAAATTGCTAGCGACTGGACCATTAGGCCTACTGCAAACTCCCAACCACAAAATATCGTCCAAAATGACCCATGCTGGTAATTCCGCTCTCCAATGACCATCTGCTTGCCGAATTCTACGCCTCCTATTTCATCATAGGAATGTTCTGGTAGTTTCGTGGAGCTCGCCATTTAACATAGTGATTACCCCAAACAACACATATTGTTGGCACACTGTTTGGCAATGGTTGGCAAACGTATGCAAAACTTCGTGTTAGCGGGAAACTAAAATGCCAACATTGCGCCAACGACAGGGAGCCAACTGCTGGAGGGTATCCGTTGGCCCAGCGTTGAACGAACTAGTTTGTCAACGTTGGCCTAATGCTTCTGCGCGATCACGACTCTTTCCACCAAGGAATGTTAATGCTCATATGATTAAACCTACATTAATCAGGTAATTGACCATGTAGTACTGTGACTCCAGATCATAGGACTATGATACTTTCATCTCTTACATTCATCTCTTCAAAAAAGTTAATTGCTGCCAGATTGCATGAACGCTGTACCGCCAAGCTGTTGGCTGACCTGACACCTATACATCAAATGTCGTCGCGCAGTCAAAATGGGGACAACAAAGTACAATGAATCGTTTGATGAATTGGTGGGAATGTCCAACATGTTACCAATGGCATCGTAAATTACAGACACGATTGCTGTATTTTCACAAAATCAAGAACGTCAAACAAAAAGCGGCGGGAATAAGATTTTGCTCCGGTCACAAATTGTTAACTGCAAATTGTTCACTACAAACGTCGAGATGCGTTTGATTTGAATCTCTGTGACTTGCGTCATGACTTATGTATCAGACGGGCGGAGAGTATTATTGGTGATCGTTTGCCTACGGTCGATGTGATGTACCAGCCCCGGGTCCGGAACAGGCTGACGACTCTGTGGAGGGACGAGGATCATCCACTGTTCTGCCTTATAGCATGGTAATTAGGCGTAATGGCAGGCTTCCAACCGTCCTCTCGCATACCAACCGCCATCGATCATCTTTTCTACGTACAAGCACAATTCATTATTTAGTTATCAGCAGATAGTTTACCTTCTTATCATCGTATCCGGATTTATGTGCGTTTTAGTGTTCTCATGTGTTTCATATGTTGATTGCATTGTTCCATGGTTGTATATTCGTTCTGCAGACATGTATATTCCTTGCCAGGAGATTCCTAAAGTATATCTATCTTTCTAACTATCTATCTATAAGAACTATTTGTGGAAATTTATTATAATAGCGATCTCGCAAACTCCTGTGTTTATTCTGTCGAGGCAAGTACTATTCGAGTCTCGGACGAGTTTGTAAAACATACAGCTAGGGGTGTAATCTTACAATTCTATAATTATGGTAAATTATTGCTGTCAGAGAAGAATAACTGTATGACGAGGCATGTTCGTGGTGCTCATGTCATTTCGCTGGGGGTTGCCTCAGGGATTACTGAACCGCCATGTTGAATCCCATAGCTATGTTAGCACATCCAACGGGTTTGGAGATGCAGCTCACGCACTGACCTTTATCTCAGCACGCGCCATGAACACTGCTAAGTTTTGCCCTGTTTACTCTATTACATTACCTACCACCACTCGTATTTCTCTGCATGTTTTCGTCACCTGTTACATCTGGTATGGTTTCATTTACTGCCGAGGATTGTGAATATTAGTACCAAACCGATAGACAGTCAGTATTTCATAGTGGTTCTAAGCACAACACTAGAGAAGAAATCCTATTGATTTGAATGGGGTAATTTATGTAAGTGTGCGGAAAAATGTTGACAATATCACTCACTCGTCCATTCATTAACTAAAACGTGGATTATCAAATAATTTAAACAAAACAACGATGAATGGCCCAGGAGGTTAACATTTGATGCATAACACAATAGTTTAACCAAACCAAGTTAACGAGTGAATAGATGTGGCGTTTAACAATCATCAACAATGGATGTGACGCGGAAAAATGTTTTCTCAACAATGTTGCAACGAAACAAAGAGTGAGATTGCAGTGGCGAGTGAG
>JAODTT010056072.1:0-10050 GCA_025400115.1 Pentamera pediparva
AGTACCGGGAAATACCACGCGCACCAATGCGGATACGGATCCGGATACGGCAAATCTATTTCATGGAATATCTCTCTTCTAAAACCGTTCAACGTATGTTAATACATGCGCTGGTACATAGTTATGGCTATTCTATCTCATCATAAAGATTATTCCTTTCCTGGAAGTATCATTCTTCGCAAAAATGCGATTCTCAAATTTAATCCGCATCCGCATCCGTACCTATAGAATGCCGGCTTTATGGTGTAACTTTCGACCACAGTTCGATTAAACGTGTCAACTTATAATTGACTAAACTCATTGGTCTAAAATAGCCCTTGATGGCCGACTGTGTAGTCCAGTTGCTGGGGCATCAGATCAGCTTTTCAATTCCCGGGTCGGACATTCCGAAGACCTAAAAGTGGACCTATATGACCACTTTATGCGAGCATTAGGCAACGGAGTAAGGAACCCATGCATACGGTGCCCTATACAACTTGGGAAGAGGCCATGGTGCCAATAGTTAGATATAATGGTAAAAATTTTGCGGCGTAAAACTCCATCAATACTAACTACTTCACTGCGCTACAAAACTCATCGACTGGTATTTGAAGTCAAGACTCGCTGCCAGTACACTGATTCACCTATGTAAGTTTGTTGTGCTAGACTAGAGTAACACACATATTGCATTGTTTATCACACACACTGGCAGGTGAGCATAGTTTAGGTCTACGCGAGTTATAATGTATACTGTTCCAGTTAATGCGCACTGTCTATTGAGGTATTTTCTGATCAGATAATAGTATTGTATTGTACCGATTATAGTCTTTGTTGGGGTTGGGGATTATGTTAGGGATTAGGGTTAGTGAAGCAAGTCATGAAAATTCTCTCTAGCAAGTGCGCATGGGCCCATACTGTTCAGGCTGAATGAACGATTGCTGGTAAAATGCGCAATACGTTCACATAATTATACTAAAGCCACTCAGTCGTCTCGAGCTGAGTTTCCAACATTTCCAACATTGTCGCCGCTCAATCGCTAGGTCTTCGCACGTTCGGGACACCCAACTGGACCTAGCAAGCAGTTTAGGCCATGGAAATGCATTGATTTTGGCCGAATGAGAACTATTCGAATCATACCTTATTACATGGGTGTTTCCCTAACTTACAACTATAGGTGTTTTTTCCTACATGGATTTTTAAGCAGCATTGCCACTACAAAAGGCAACCCTAATCTTTA
Source organism: Pentamera pediparva (assembly GCA_025400115.1). Taxonomy (NCBI): domain Eukaryota; kingdom Metazoa; phylum Echinodermata; class Holothuroidea; order Dendrochirotida; family Phyllophoridae; genus Pentamera; species Pentamera pediparva. The sequence goes on from JAODTT010056072.1 coordinate 1,217, forward strand.
GTTTCCGCGTATGAACAGGGCACGCAAACTAAATAATGTTTTAGTTACATAATTAACTTCAATGTCACACTGAAATCAACAATAGTATTCCAACTATTTAGTAATGGAATGTTCCATACTTTGTTTATCGAATATCTCCGTTTGTGAAATTATTTTCGAGAGTGGGAACTCTAACAACAATGAACAGTTGCGGTATTAACTTCGAAGCTCGCGAGGCGGGGAGAAATCATGCTTTTTCGGCCCAACTGAGTGGCGGAAATCTGAGAATAACCTCACTATAAGGACTGGGCAGGTATCATGTGTCTGAAATTCAGATGTAGGAATCATCTCCATGTGTTCCTATGTAACTCAGGCTGATATTATATCGCCGATTGCTGTGGAATAGCGGTAGGCTAGTAAGTAGTAACTTGTTTATGTACATAACATATAACAATAGGCCGGCTATTATAATAGCTCCATGGCGAGCACTGGCCTGCCAGCGTGTTTCTATTCCCATGTGAATTGGGTTTTCTCGAAACTGCAAATTTATCTCAAAATCATGGCTGGAAGGTTAGGTTTCGTTTTCAGAATATAACGAGCATGTTCTTTCATATTCCGACGTCAAAATCACAACCAAATTTAAAAAACGGGTTTTGGGAGGAAGAGGCGTTGTCACATTTCCAAGAATGTGATTGGCTTGCACACGTTGATTACCCACAACCATTCTGGGAATAAAAATAATGCGACCTGCCAGCAAGCAACGAAAAACGATTGAAGCGAGCGAACGTTCCGTCCGCGAAATATTTCACACTACGCGTCGTACCCTCGTTTTGAAATTACGCACTGCGCTTCCGATCAATTGGAAATATCCAAATTATTATTGATGTCACGATGATCTGGCTTTAAGCAGTCTACATAATAATTTGCCTAGATAGATGGATATTATTATTATGAACATATCCGTGCCCATGGCCTTTCGATAATTGTGGGGCACTTGATTGTTCACCCTAATTTGTTTTAATAGTGATCCGGGATTTTATCTCAGGGTATCCCAGCTGATCCGATGCTCGACAGAGCTGTAAAACAAAGTAGGTAGGTAGGTGAAAGCCCAACCACAAATCAATACACAGGAGTGTTGTACAGTGTCATGTTATGCTCTATACTCCAATGCGCCCTATACAGGCATTTGATGGAGACAAATTTTGGGCGTGGGTGGACACCAGCGATGTCTCGCCTTCTCTTCTCTAAAAGTGTCCAGATTTTAACGAGGCTGACGTGAAATATTCCTGCTCCCGAGACTGCCATTTAACGTCCCCATCCGACGGACGTGTCACTTAGGTGTTGGGCATATTCTACAGTTGCAAGTTCCGCTAACGTGATAGTCATTGGCATTTGTCAGTGATGTGTGTAGTTAAGTGCAGTTATGAACTATCAGGTTTCAACTGACCACCAATGAACTAGAATATGTACCCCTCGAAATAAAATACTCCATGTAGGGTAGACTGGGGTAAGGGGTACCTTAACAAAATATGTCATAATTGACACATACAATGTATGTTAAATATCCTCTTACATCAATGGGCGTCCCGAGGGAAGTCGAATTATACCAACACAAGTATTGGCCGAAGTTGCTTCGGTAGACAAAGAAATTGTCAAAGTATATATTTGGAAAGTATGCTTCTTACCCCAAGGCTGGGGCAAAGAGCCCTTCCCGGGGCCTTTTCCCTTTCCCCCATGCACCAGTTTGTATATGGATCTCACATGACATATTTTGTAGTTGTGATGTCTTTTCAAATTGAATAGAATACGATATTTGCATGATAATGTGAGTTCAATTACTTTGTTTTTCTATGTATGTGACATCCTAGTAACTGTGATTAGGACAACAGGTCACCTGGAAATAGTGCATATCGTTTGTACAGTGCCCATACTCCTGAAACGCCAACGTGGCGTTTTGCCCCAATATGAAGTGGGCCTTTTACCCAAACGGCAGCCATGTTTACATTCAAGTAGAAGGGACTCAGTCATGTGAGTGATACGAAACTAGCATTGGAAATCCTCAGTTAAACAAATAATGAAACATTTGAAATACATATATATTATTTATATTATTGCCTGGGTCTGTTATGACTCATCATTCAGTCCTGAATTTTACAAGGAAAGCCTGCAGTGTGAAAGCGATAATTTGCAATGGAACTTTTCGGCAGTGGGTGCCTAGCATTGGAGGTGTTTTGTTGATGCTGGTAGCAGGTAGTATTAGGTTGTACAATTCAGCCGCAAACAAGGTTTCCGTATGGACTCGTGTTGGCTACTCGAGTGGTAATATATCCTGCCAGCGGTGCGCTCGCAAAGTTGACAAAGCGGCAGCTATTGGCAGCTACGTATATTTACCTTCATATAGAATCGTGCACTAATTGCGCATTCAACCTCGAATGGTCAAGAGTATTAATCTTCAGAATACCTCTCCTTTCTGTACCTCTCGCATTTGACAAGGATAGACGTCGCGGGAGGGGTAGCTCGAAGCATCGAGTCATTAAATTCGGACGCACTCTCGGTTTTATTACCGAATTATTGATCGCGCTTTCATATATAAAAAAGTGAACATTCGATTTATTAGCTGTTTCGAAATAAATGGCGGTGAAAGGCGGTTACTAAGTTACCTATAGTATAGGACGTTGAATTACCGATTCCAAAATACGCTTACATAGCCTATGTTTTAACAGCCAAATAGTAATGATCTTAATTCTTGTTATATGCCAGTTGCCAATGAATTATGTAACTCAGATATCGTGATTTATTCTGACTCAATCCACTCACGTGAACAGGACGGAATCTCGTCCAAAAACCAGTTTCCGTAGATACATACAGCTGAAGCACTCCCGTCGACTTCGTATCCTCCTGGACATGAAAATTCTACTCGTGTTCCGTTCTTGTAAGAACTTGTACTTGGGTAATGGGTGACCATTCCTTCTAACGGCGGTGCACTTTCACATGGCAGAGCTGTAGAAGACAAAAACATCAGTAATTGACCGATATGTCTACGTATGTATTTAATTATGTGTAGAATGTGCGGAATCACGTTTCTTGCAAACAATGACCGACATCGATTGTTCGTGTTCCGCCATTCAATGCACGTATCTGCAGGGTGACCGATTGTAAACAATGCAGGAAATCTATATATCAGGGTGTTCAATTCTGACACAGGTCCAGCTGCTTCACTGACTTAATATTTGACTTATGCAAAGATTATACGTTTATTATTGACCTTATTGACTGGGTTTAGATGTGGGTTCCGTTGCTCATGCGGAACATACCGCAGCAGTAGTTTAGTAGTAGGACAATATACTTTCACCTATTCAGTTCCTCTAAGATGCATATATCTTTCGTGGCTATTGTAAACTTTGCAGGGATTTTAAGAGACCCATGAATAGTCCTATATTTGTTTTTTATCATCACCGATTTATTGTTCGTCTCTTGCAAAGTTAGAATTTCATTTATTATTTAGCCGAGCGGACATTCTACTCTCCATTCTCCGCATTGAGAGAAGGTTTCCAGATGACAATAAATGACGGATACTAAATTTCTTATATATAGTATAGGCTGCAACTTTGAGTTGCCAAAATCAGAATTCATCTGAACCGTCGAACGGCGAAGTTCTCGAATCTTGGTATGAACACCAGTTGCCAATGAATTATGTAACCCACACATCGTGTAAATTCTGACTTTATTCACTCACGTGAACAGGACGGAATCTCTTCCAATGACCAGTTTCCGTAGATACAGACAGCTGAAGCACTCCCGTCGACTTCGTATCCCCCTGGACATGAATATCCTACTCGTGTTCCGTTTTCGTAAGGACCAGTGTTTGGGATCTGGATAATCATATCTTCTGCTGGCGGTTGACTTTCACATGGTAGAGCTGTATAAGACAAGGTTGGAAGTTGATACGGCTTAACGGCATATCAGCACACGCGTGTTATAGGCCCATAGTGCCATGTTAGGTATTATTATGGTTCGAGCCCATGTCGGTTCTTGCAACAGGCGTGTATACCGGCTGCGTTAGCTCCTGGCAGTTTCGTATGCAACTGAGTTTAATTTTGCACTAACATGCTACTAACCACCAATGATCCACACTTTCTAGGCCTACCTCTCAAATCCATTTATCACATGTAAACTACCTTTGCTACATTCGCTACTTGGCAAGTATTACAGTTGTGGCCATTCCGGTGACCAGTGAATACATTTTTTCATAATGGCAGCTTTACCACCAATGGATGTACCTCATATGTTTTTCCGTAAGAACTGGCATTTAGTTTCTGAGTTATCTTCGGAGGGCGGTGCTTCTTCACAAGGTGGAGCTGCAGTAGACAAAGCAAAAGCGTGTGTACTGATCGCGCATCCGACCTCTAATGACCTAGGACTTTCACCTATAAAGTTTCTCTCATTTATGTACGTATATGACATGGCAAGTGAACACGATGCGGGGAATAGAGGTATCTAATCTGACGCACTCGCAGTTTCATCACAAATTTACTGTAACTTCTTCAAAATGTCCTTTATTTGCTAGAGAAACAAATATTTCATCCCCATTGCCCGTTTCAACAGTGTCAAAATGCCGATTGATGACAGTTACTCAGGACCTTATATATCAGCTGCAACTGTCTAATTCTAAAACACTAGACAACTGTTTCTTCAGACAAATGTTGTGGCTCTCAAGTCATAGCATGCGCCAGTTGCCGATGAATTGCGTAACATAAGGATCGTGAATAATTTTGAATTGATCCCCTTATGAGAACAGAACGGAATCTCTTCTAGAGACGGGTTTCCGTACATACAGAGAGCTGGAACACTCCCGTTTACTTCATATCCCCCTGGGCATGAATATTCTACTTGATTTCCGTGTTCGTAAGGCCCTGTGTTTGGTTCCTGTGTTATCATATCTCCTGAAGGCGGTTGATTCTTACATAGTCGAGCTATTAAAGACAGACAAAGTAGGTAAACATTGACCACACATCAACAAATGAGACTTTGTGGACTTAACCCAGCAAACACGAAACGTTTTTGGAACTGTTTATTATGTTTTTGAGAAAATATTTTATGTTACGAAAACGTTCCAATACCATTTCAAAAATGTTTTGAGAGAATATTTAAGAACCTTCCTCTTTTTCATATCAAATTTAAGAGTAACATCAGACCTGCGAAACAAAACGATAATATCACAAACTTTGACAACACCAACATAACTTCAGCCCAATTTGTTTCCGAAACATGTTAAAATGTTTTTAAAAGTACGTTTTTGTGTTCGTGGGGAATATGTGGCTCGTATGCCCGATGATCGTCCTGTCAAAGTTCTTCCGTATGGAGAACTTGTTGATGGAACACGAAGTGTTGGTCGTCCACTGTGGCTCAGGTACAAAACCACCATAACGGATATTTAGAAAAAGAGGAAGGTTCAGCGCAGTTGACGACAAATTCAACTGTCGCCAGATGACTTTCAGCAACACGGATAAGATCAACAGCAAACGTAGAGAAGATCATGCGAAGAAGAGACAGGAACGCCATCATAAGAGAGCTGTGAAGGTGTCAACTTATTTTTCCTATTCCCATATTTGGTTCTTTGTCCGTTTCGGGATATGAGCGTGTACATGTGTTTGACGGGATTACTTTGAATCACCTCTTATGACATGCTCATTTCTAAAAGGCGACCTTAGTCTTACAGTCAGTTAGTGGCAGTTATGTATGTCGCTAGTAGCTTGTGTAGCTCGCTATGAACACATGAACAGTTGTACAGTATGTACAGCTGTGAACTATTATGCTTCCGACTACCAACAATCTACAATTCGTACTTTTTAATCTTATTTATTCTACACACGTATCATTGTTGCACCAAATCTAGGTACATAGTTAACATCCTTTGTTGATATAATATAGAATAAAATGGCGATGGATGTCGGTTGCTAACCTGCCTATAGTAGGCTACGGTAAAAGATGTAAATTTCTGATGTCAAAACTCGCCTAAATAGTCTCAACAGCGAAATAGACATGATGTCAAATCACGGTATATACCAGCTGTCGATGACATGTGTAACCCAGTATTTATTCTAAAGAACATTCACTTACGCGAACAGGACGGGATGTCTTCCAAAGACCAGTTTCCGTAGATACAGACAGCTGAAACACTCCCGTTGACTTTGTATCCCCCTAGGCATGAAAACGCAACCTGTGTTCCGTTTTCGTAAGAACCCGTGTCTGGGTCCTGAGTGACCATTTCTTCTGATGGCGGTGCACTTTCACATGACAGAGCTGTAGAAGACAAATACATCAGTAATTGACAGATAGGCCTACGTATGTATCTATGTATAGAATGTGCCGTATCAAACTTCTGGCATAGAATGACCGACATCAGGTTTCGATTCCTTGCAAAAAGGATCAATGCAGTCGTCTTTGTATGTGTGTGTGTGTGCGTGTGCGCGCGCGTGTGTATGTGTGTGTGCGTGTGTATGTGTGTGGGTGTGCGTGTGTGTGTCTCTCTGTGTGTGTGTGTGTGTGAGTGTGTGTGTGTTTGCGTGTGTGTGGTGGTCCGTGCACTTCCTTGTAACAGGGTAATCTCAAAGACCGCAATATGTCCCAACTTCATATTTGACACATAGCTTTGACATGTTGAGTAGATGTGCCCTATTCTTTTTTAGCCTGTCAAGGTCACCAAAGGTCAGTTAGAGGCCAAAACCCAGAATGTTGAAAACATCAAGAACTCCTGAAGGCAGGGTCACAAATGGTTGATGTCTTGGGAGTAGCTGTGAGATGGACAGGGGGGAAATTCAAAACAGAACATCAATGCGATCCAAGGTCATTAAAGATCACTTAGGGGTGAAAAACTGCAAAAACTGTGAACGCTAGTTTTTTGGCAATAACTTGAGAACGAAATGTCGGAACGAGTTGGGAGAAACGCCGTTGTGTTTCTTGAGTTGACCCGCATGTGTGTGACCTTTGACCTCAGATTGACCCTCTTCATTTTTTCGACAAATGAAGTTTTCATAGTCATTTTTGGATTTCATGGTATTTTCTGATCAGAAATATGTATGGGTTGACCACGTGTGACCTTCGTGTGCAAAGTAATCAGAGGTCAAAGTTTTTATTTCGAAGTTTTTCATAGTTGCGATCTTCGTACATATTGGTGATGGGTTTTTTTTCGGTGTGTAAAACTACATCTGACTATGAGGTTGGAAGGTCGAAGGTCAAATACTAACAGGTATGTTCAGGTATGTTTGGATATGTGATAGAACTCTGTGTGCTCTATGGACGAGTCCAACTCCCACCATCCCACGTCAACCGGCCCTAAAGTTATAAGGGGTCGAAGGTTGGTTTGGGTAACCTTCTAACGATAACATTGGGTGCGTAGATTGGAATGCATAACGCTGTTAGGACTGGGTGCACATCATGGAGGGGAACATTTTTTCATCAAAACAGTCATGACATCATAGGTCACTCATGGGCCCAAAACTGCCAATTACCGCTAATTCTCACAACAACTTTCAGAGACAGTGCATGACACGGTTGATATTCTATTTTTTAGGGTGTATATCAATAAGGGGGACATTTTCCCCAAAAACTGTCATGTGATCCAAGGTCACTAAAGGTCAGTTAGGGGTAAAAAACTATGTTGGGGGTCGTAACATGAAAACAACATGTCTGTCAATGTTGGAAGGTGTGCCATTGTAATCCTCTAGTTAATGCGCATCTGTGTGACCTAAGACCTCAGATTGACCTTTGTCAGTTTATTTGGCAAACTGAATTTTCGTGACCATATTTTGCATCTGACTGTTTCTAGCTGTTTCTGATAAAAAAAATATATCAAGGAAACATACCCTGTGTGACTTCTGTGTAGGACAGGTGCCCATAACATTGCTGGCATATCACACCATCTCACCTGACATATTTCTACAGGCTGACATCGCACATTGCACCTCACTAGAGTTGATGTAGTTTCCCCCACCCCCTCCTGTGGATCCCATAACACCAGGGCATAAGTTGACTGGATTAGCATGGTAATTTGCCATTCGAATTGGTATGTTTGCTAATCATATCACCAGTTGATTAACATTTTTAGTAAATGAACAACATACACTGAGACTTGAGAATTTCCCATTTTTCTCAAAGTGTGCTAATCAAAGTGTTGCCTATATTATGTCCTGCCTATCACTCATAGGTACCTCCACTCCATATCACTCAATTTACATTATTATACACCAGATATTACTTTTGACTGCTCCATTTGTCCCCTCACTGCAAATTGTGCACTCGAGATAATCTGTGAGTGTGAAGCCGGATTTCACCTTCACTAATTTGTGTAATTCAAGCCCTCTTCCTTGTGTTCCCACCAACGTATCTCGTTTTTATTGCCTACAAATATCACTGGTCGCACAAACTTAAGTAATAGGCATAGGCTACACATACCCTTGGCCTAGGCCTAGTCCAGTAAATCACCTAATCTGTGGACAAACATGTTTACCTCCATGGTTTATATGGAAACCCGGAGGGAATTGACAAAGCCAAGGCCATACGCTCAAATGTCTTACCCTGCCAATTCTTCAGGCTTTGGTGTCCAGCGTTGCCACTTGGCTTCTGGCAGTTCTTGGTCTAGTTTTAGTAGTATTAATGTCAAATGTTACTACTACTATCATAGACCTTATCGTAAATACCCAATACCATTTTGTTTTATCTCAAGTGATTTAGGCAACTGACATCATTTTTCACACTGATTTTTGTATGGCCTGTCAAGTAACAAACTGGTAAGCATGAATTGAGCATTCACAAATAAACTCATTTAAATAAATAAAAAGATAGTGGAAGTTGGT
>JAODTT010056183.1:0-10043 GCA_025400115.1 Pentamera pediparva
AAAATTGCGGTCATGAGAGCAAATAATCTACCACGCCTGCTTCATCTCGATGTGAACACTATCAAAGAAGGCACCAGTTTGCCGGGTCTATCCAATCCCGGCATACAACACACGAGTGCAGCAGCGCCTCCGGGTAAATCACATGGGTTCGAGCTGTTATTTATCATCTTTAAGGCACTAAGCGACGATGCTCCAGAGTACCTAGTTGCAGAACTGCTTGAAGAATATGTTCCTCTTGGCGATTGAGGTCCCAGGATGAAGGGATGCTTTCGCAAATTTGGCACCACGTCTGTGGAACGACGTCGTCGTGAAGGGGGACCGTCCCTATTTCCAAGCAACTCACATCTGTTGAATTCAAGAGAGAATTAAAGACCACTCTATTTAACCAATATTTCAGTTGATTTCTTTCAGGGGAGCGCATTTGAACATTGTGTTGCACACTGGATACCTGCGGTCTAAAAAATGACGATTATTATTATTAATATTATAAATTGCGACGTCAGACAGTTAGACTCGATCTGAATCTAATTATAGATTTATTTCTTCACATTAGATTTGTCTCTGAACCTCCTCTCTTGACCAGTCCATTTACGTGTCCCCTCGTTAAGTAGTAGACAGGATGTGCTCCCACGGACGTTCCATGTTTCACCCAAACTACCCTAATGAGTTGGTAACCCTGGTAGCTGTGCCATTGGACGTTGGCTGCTTCATTAGTCAAGTGGGTTTTCATTCGTTCATTTATGGGTAATTGAATACAGTTAATACGTATATTCTACAACGGCGGCAGTGATCGGCTGTTTGCATTGAATGAAGTCGGTCCTATTCATTGTTAGGATTAGGGATCAGGTTAGAGATTAGAGTTACGTTCAACCAATACAGTACATCCTTGTAAACACCTGTGTATTGACCCATTTGGATAAGAATGTTTGTTTGCTTCACTGAGGTCGTAGCAATATTGTGGGTGGGTGATTGTCGGTTATTCTCTTGATGTAGACAATTTTTATTCTGGCCAATTTGAGCTTATTAATCTAATAATTTCACCATAATAATAAAAGTCATTTGAGGTAAACGGAAGTCGAAGTTGGAAGATTGTTATAAACACGATATGTCTAGAATGTTTGTTCCGATAACGTTTATTTAGTGTGCAGCTTTCGTATGAGAATTACAAGAACCCTATTGATTTTTGGTGGATGCAAACTCGCATAGAATTGATAGTTTACCTAATATTAGCTATTAAACACAATAACTTGACCAGGTGTGGGTGGATTGAGCTCAGACTCAGTATGTTCATCCCCACGATGGGTACATCGACCATATGGTCAGGTCAAACGTCATCTGAGACCAATGGACATCAAGGAAACACTGAGCCTTTTGGTATGTTTCCGGTTGTATCGCTGTTGTTAGATACAGAGGTTATGATGTGGTCATAGACTCTGGCGACATCCCACTGTCGCTGTTGATCGCCTCGTTCAATTGAATGGAGAAGATGACTTCTAGAAACGTCCATGCAGAGTTCTTTTCTTGTATTACGAATAACTGCAAGACAGACATATGTCCGACGACTGTGCAACGAGACAAAATAGATTGCTTATGGAGTGAGTTATTCTGCACTCATAACACATGCTACCAGAGTACTGCAAGGGTGTGTAGCAACTAAGAGTATCGAGTAAGGGTTCTCAGTGTGACGTCATTGGACCCAAACAATTAATGTAGATAACACAAAAACGGAATGAGATCAGAACTAAAAATTCTAGTTTTCGGGGTTATGAAATACGCTCTTTCTATCTATGTAAGTTTCAAAATGAACCAGTGCAATTTGGTTTTTCATTTCAGTTGGCCTTTAAAGATCCATCAGTGGCATTCAATTAATAAACACGCTGGGAATGTACGTCTGAAATGTACTGACGAACTCATCTGTCTTTCTCGTCTCTATAACAGAGCGCTACGCAGAATGTACACTCTACAAAATGTTGTGTCAAATTTGCTCCACAACTGTTGTTTGGCTGGAACGTACACAACGTTGAGTAGTCTTTGGGAGTTGTTGTGTACTTTTCCTAAACCGATTGGTCATACACAACAGATGTGTAATTGAAATGAGCCTCTCCAATCCGGCCCATCAGGAGAGTACAGTGTGCTTTTTAGCGGCTGAAACAGTAGAAGCCAAAATTTCACTATCTAGGACACTAGAAAACTAGGTAAGGCTACAATGATTCATCTGCAACTTGTAAAAATATCATAGAAATGTTGGTAGGAATGATAGAACAATAACAGGAAATGTATATACCCAATGCTCCAACAGTGGTACGGTAACTAATTGCTGTACTCATCATTCAGCATCATCCTTTTCGCTTTGTTAACTTGAACGATCATTGATCGTATACAGTACACGGTGAGCGAAGTGAACGGTCTTAAAATGTGGCTCACCCTGTGTGAAAATATTAAACTACATGTCGGTGAGCCCCTAGTGAGTGTGGAATTAACTGTTGAATAGAATAACACCACAGTTGTGTAACTGCAAAATTTTACACAACATTATGCTATTTTTACACAGCGCGGGATATGTGCACTATGCACTCCGCTGTTGTGTGATCTTTTACACAAGTTGTGTAATTTTTTCTAGAGTGTATGGTATATGTGAAACTGCAGGTCACACAGATTCAGCCTGTTCATATAAATGCGTCACAGCGTTGTTACATCATACAACCTGGAGCACAGGCTTCGATCCGAATGATTAACGCTGTTTTTTTCGCAGATGGTGTCTGTGTGTTCATTGGTGATGGAACGCCTGCAAAATTTCCCGACGATAATATTCATATCTTGCCAATGTATTCAGCTAATCGAACGTAATATCGAGCGAACTAGGTCAGCCTGGGCCAAAGTGTGATTAAAAATGTGTCGAGCTGGAGTTGCAGGCCCTTCGACGCGTTCGGCGCGATAATGCATCAGGAATCTGAGTTAATGATTGTGAAATCATGTGGTGTACGCGAGAAATCATTAGGAATATGTAGGATATCAGCACGATCGCCTGACCTCGGTGTTCTACTTCTAGACTTGTAAATGTGCACAGATATAGCTGTGTGGTAGGGAAGAAGAAACCCTAACCGTGCTGCCGCGCGACAAGGGCATATGATATCGATTAACTGATCGTCTGTTCTATGCTGATTGGTCTATTAGCTAACCTAATTTGTGATAACTTGCAAACGATTCGTGGCGCCGATATATACTAGCCGTGGAAGCGTGTACGATAAACCGGTAGCCTCGATATTCATATTTGAACTTCGCAATAGAAGTCCGAGCTTCCTAAATGCACACTGCCATTTAAAAGTGCGGCTAGATTCAATTAGAGGTACATGTTATGCACTTCAGTTTCTCGAATTGTCTAACACCTTCCAGCGTGGACTGCACCGTAATTGCAGGGGAGATACCAGGCGCGTAATGGCGTAGTCGCATGCACAAGCTTGGAAACGAAATTTTTTTTATTAGATTCACACACGGCGGTTTACATTTCTAACCGAAGAAATGTATCTTCGTAAAGTAACGCAATTTTGCATATTATCCACACCTGTTACCTACTGTACGCTGAACAGAGGGAACGTTTCTCGTCGTTTTGTCTTTGTAAACCACAATGATGGAAAAATGTATGGCAATGAAAGTTGAACACTAGATGCTGATAAATGTGCAGTACTCACCCACAGATCTGTTGCACTAGAGATACAGTATACGTAAAATAAGTGGAGTGAGAGATGTTTATAGTTAGTCGATGCTCCGGTCATACCAGAGGGTCATTATAGAGTCATAATATTGCATCTGTCCAATGGAATTTGGAGTATCAGGTCCATCACGAGGGATGTTTGACGTTTTATGGATCCCATGCGTATTTTCATTTGTCTCCCGGGGCTATTGAATGATATGGCTTGCACCGTATTCAAACAAATCACTGTCAGTCATTAACGCCATTAACGTTTGTTTAAATGGCTGTCAAGCCGACTGTATACAAACATCTAGTGGCATTTGATGGTCATTTCATCAACGCAGCTACATATGTTGGTGCTGGCGATTGTAAATGAACTATTGGGATCCCATTTATCGAGGGAAATGTATAGCTTATGGAAATCGAATGCACTTTGACAGGCTCTGTTACGTGGGCGTTGGAGTAGATGAATTATCCGATTCGCCAAGGCAAGCAAACATATTTATTCAGAATCAGCGCATGTGGTTTCTGGTTTGCGATCTGCTTGCTGCACAAAACAAAAAAGTGAACCATTCACTGAAAAAATTCCTCCGTGATGAGAGTGAACATTCACTCCGAAAGAGTGAAAATAAATACCTCAGATTGAATTTCCACTCCGATGGGAAGAAAGTTCACCCGTTCAGAAGTATTACTGGTCACTCTTTAGGGAGTGATCTGTTGTAGCCTTGACTAGAATGAATTCAATATGTGACCGCTAATTCTACAGATACATAATTTGTAAGCTATTTGAATGCTTGTAATATTTTCCTGAAGCGAAATCTCTCGACACTCTCTCGACACGTGCATATTCATCCACAGATTGCTGTGGTTCCTACATTGGGGTTAGCTAGTAGCAGTATAGATGTCCTTCTATACGCTGAAATTGTTGCTCTCACTTGGCACGATGATGGTCACTGATCGGAACAACCGCCATATCAGTTTGCCGACATGTAATGGGATTTCCGAAGACGTTGCGATAACATCAGTGCCTGTAACTGTCATCTACGGGTTCCGGCTTACAGGCTAAAGATTCAAGCTGATAACGTCACCTGATGGCCAGATGCTGAATGGTGCTGCCCCTTCCATATCCCTGACAGCCCCTCATCGGTCGAGAGTGCAAAGTGACGCGGGCCTACAGCTTGTTCGTATGAAGAAACCTTTCGTGGGGGCATTCCTCCCGAATAAGTGACGTGGATGCTTCCCGGAGCGATACTACCGAGCAGACAGTTGTCGTATTGTTGGTTGGATGAATAATCGTTGCGGGAATGCCCTGCGCAACAAGTACCGTATATTTTGGCTGAATGAGAGATACGCACAAGAATTCTCCACGTTGGATAACGCTAACTCTAATTTATTTCCTAACCCTAACAAAGAACACAATCGAGTCCATACAATACGAACAACCAATCAGGAAATACCTTATGGGTGGTGTGCTTCAACTGCATAGACATGAGTGAGCAGCATACATTCCAATCGAACACATTAAAAAACACCGAATCAGGTAAACTATTTTCGTTGCCAGTAATAAAAATACAAGCGACGGGAAAGGACTGAGAGTTACCGACGAACGGATCCTACTTAATGAAATTGATTTTGTTTTGACCTTTTTATGTATTGCCTACTGGTTGATTTGGCAAGGAGCTAGAGACTGCGTTCTACATTCGATAAAATTCGATGTTCTAATCCTACCGGGAATTGCATATATCAAGTTATATATGTCTCAATGAATGCAAACCTAGAACCTTTCCACCGTGGGGAGTTTAGGACCTTACCACTTCAAGCAAAGCGGGGAGGACGGCGTATTTCGCTTTCTCGGGCTCCAAGAGCAATCTGATGAGGTATACTCGATGACATTTGACAATAATCCTCAGAAGAATAAGTGAAGTGGTGATATTCTTATCATTTGGGCCCTATTCACATTCAACTTGAGTACTGAGTGATGGCATGTTGCTGCAGATGCCATTGCACTGGAAGTAGAGAGAAATGTTTCGTGACATTCAAGTTATTAGTAATTGTGTCGATCTAGGCGGTGAGACGAAAAACTAGTGACACATGATTAGACGTTCTCAATGAGAGGTCAGGAGGGCTGAACTAGCACTGTCAATTTGAATAGATACAAACTATCTCTTTCAAACAGTCATCGCGAAACTTGACGAGGAATGTCCTAGAAATTGATCGGTGAATGTGAAATTTTCAGAATATTTCATATTCTCTACAAGAAGAACTAAGTCCTTATTATTCGGAATGAGATATAGGCTTACTAGGGTTCATTTCCCTTGCCAGAAGCACCAGTCTGACCAGCATTCCTTTTCTCACATAGAGCCTCTGTTCATATGTTGCCATGCAGCGCCGCAAGAAAAGAAAGCTGACTTCAATAAGACTCTCAATCAGTTCCTTCGTCTGCGCGAAAGGGAATACAGCTGACAAAACGGAGATAATTAGAGCGGAAAGGAATGAGCGAGGGGAATTACATACGGGTGCTATCGCACTCCTGCGCGAACTTGCATGCGGTCTGATGCAATTCGCATGGGTTAGGACTGAACAATGTATAGTTTCGGTACAGTAACGGTCCCCCACTAGTCCAAACTATCAGCTATATGTACGATATACGATATATAAAACAGCTTATTTGCCTAAAACCATGACAAGAGTAAGATATCGCAAAACATGGGCATTTTCACTCTTTTATTCTTACTCAATGGTAAGCGTGTTGGTTGGTGTGAAGGAAAATATACACTGTAAGGATTCGACCCAAGCAAATTTCCACGACTTGTTGAGCTGCACCCACTGATAAAATGTTTAATGTCCTTGCTGGTTGAATAGATGTATGTGGTGTGTCACTCGTGTCGAATGTACATAGTGACATTGTGCATCGAGGGCAGTGTGTCGTATCAGGTAGAGAGGTCTGACTTTAGAACATCACTCACAATCAGTTTCTTTATTCGGTCGCGAGGGAATTTAGCAGACCAAACGAGGTAACGAGAGCACAAAATAAAGAATGGGTGAGGATACTACTATAGTGTTATAACGAGTGATATACACACGTACTGTATAAACGTGCGGATCAGCCTGAAGGAAGTTAGCCGTGCAGATTACTGAAAAGAGACATCACGTGACCCACAAAGAGAGAAAGCTCCGTGTATCTGTAGTCACTATATCGACCTTCAATTTATAACAATACATATGAGAACGAAATATATCATCTGTCACAAGTGCTTTCGTATCTAACTTTCGATTTATTACAATATTACTTATTATTACTATCATCATCGATGCAGATGAACGATCATAGTTTCTGTTATTCCTCAAAATATAGTTTTCAACATCCAAACGAAGCATCAGCTCGAAATCAAAACTACAGTAAAGCAACTGTTGGAGACGGATGAGCTTACGATCAATAGATTGCGAGTTCGATCCCATTCAAAACCCAAATGGGGTTACCGCAATGCTTTAAGACATGGCACGTCTTCACGATGGTCTCCCGCTACCCACGTGTGAAAGGTGGTACCTGTGAGGTAACGGAGGTTGGTCGATGCGCACCTCTGAACAAGAATTTCTCCCATTGAATAACGCTAACCCCAATACCTAATTTGATCCCTGACCCTAACAAAGAACACAATCAAATCCATACAAAACGGACAGCCAATCAGGAAATACCTTACTGGGGGTGTGCTTCAACTGCAAATATGTTCGTCAGACAGACATGCGCAACTTTCACACAACCTAAAACCCAGCTGTTAGTGGCGGGTTCGCCCTGCTCATCACCCCTTGCTCCTCGATACTCTGAAACTCCGGAGCAAAAGGTCGAATAGCCTAGTTGCAAATGTGTACACTAGTATCGCTAGAAAATAGTATCGCTACACTGACAACTGCTAGGCTGCGTTATGTTTTAGGCCTACATATCGAAAAGAAGCTGTATTAGTGAACGGACATTTGGGACTCGTTGACTGTTTGTGCTGCGTATAGAAGGCTATTACTATTTTAGGGCCTATATCAATCAATTACACTCCAATTATCGTCCCCGTTTTGCAAGACATGTGTTCAATTTGGACTTTCTATTTTTGTCACTGCCAATCAAATGATAAACGGATTTTAACCGCGGTGACACGGATGGAATATTCAAATTTGATTATGACCTGGCGCCTTGTGCATTGAGCACGTGTGGAAAAACCTGCGTGCAGCGCGTATCTCCCTGTATTTCCAGCTTCCCTATAGCTGGTGTGTAGCAATGCACTGAAGCCACGATGAAAGCCAACACAACACGACCGACCGGCATAATTAGGCCTATCCGCTGCAACGATGTAAAATAATCCAAACCGTATCACTGATTTCGGAGAAACCAAATTGAAACCATGATCGTGGCATGCAGGAAGTATAGGATACAGGTATAGGCCATTTCTCGACGATGTATCCGTATACTGTCTGGCTTTGAATATGCTCAAGCCCATCCACCTCAACCCAATATCCAACGTTGTGTGTGGCTGGATTACAATTACATGGATATTAGGAAGTGAACAGTGGCGCATGAAGCGTGTACGTGGAAGGGAAGGTTTACTCGCAATGACTACGCCCTCACCTGCATTCTCCTATAATGGTTGATTGGATGGTCTTCATTCGAGCTGAGGATGCAATGCCTCGTACAAACGATTTATTGCCCAATTTGATGAGCATCGTATAGTAGATACCGGTCAGGCGGTATTGTAACCGATAAACTGCTTGGAATGGGTCACTTAATGAATGCCTTTATCAGTTCCAAGGAACATATACTAGACCAGCCACCGAATATAAAGTGGAACATCTTCTAGGTCGCATAGTATATAAATAAATGAGGAACGTCTCTGATACATATGATTCATCACCTGGTGAACACATTAACCACAGTAACACCATTTTGGTGTACGACCCCACCCCCCATCTGCCCATGTGAAAGTATGATGTAATTCGCCTTTCCTCTCCCGACCGTCATTCTCTTTTGGCAAGCAACATTCTTGAGGAAAGGTGTCGGTGGGCCAATAATCACGACATCGCCGATCAGGCTGGCCAGTACATAACCCACACAGTCGTAGTGGACAGCTCGTCGACGGAAGGGAAAACGAGGAAGGGGCGAATAAAACCGTGGAAATGTCGGCACTGGTGTGATTTACGTTGGGTCATCATACTACTGTACTGCACGTCGGGGAACTTGGCCCCCTCGCCGAGGAGAACCTGCTTGTCGGCAATCCTAACATATAGATGGACACTGTATATAGGTGAATATTAGTCTACATTCGACCGAGGGGATCAGTGTACATAATAACGGGGCCACGAAGAGGACGTCTGTCTGTGTAATTATCTTAACATTTTCTCATTATATGTGTGTCAATCGTCCGAAAGTATTCCCGTAGTCTGTTGCAGTAATTGGAATTTCAGACAGTTCGAGTCACCCAAGAACTTGACATAACACGAATGATTGCCGCGAAAATGTTAGGGTTGCCAGTCTGCAGTTAGTAGCCTATAGGCTATATGGGAATACTAGGTGTCATTCCATTAGCAGAACCACCCTCCATCAAGTTTGCGCCTCCTCGAATTATTCCACTAGTCATCGGTAACCTAGGTCACTCAGGGGCAGGAGGCTGGTTGGAAGCTAGTTATTTGGCAATAACTTGAGAACGACATGATTGTCAGACAGGATTGGTAGTTGACTCGCACCTGTGTGAGCTTTGACCTCAATTTTACCTCCGGTGACCAACTTGAGTTATTATGACCTTTGGGATTTCAAGGTAACGTCCGATCAAAACTATCAATGGCCTAACCCAATCCAAGGTCACCTAAGGTCACTTAGGGGTAAAGAAAATGTAGAAAGCTATTTTTTGGCAATAACTTGAGGATGGAATGTCACACCAGGTTGTGAGGTACACCATGCGATTCTCTAGTTGGCCATGTTTACGGTCATTTTGATCTCATGGTAACGTCTGATGAAAACTATCCATGGGTTGACCACAAGTGACCTTTGAGTGCAAAGTCATCAAGGAGGTCGAAGGTTTCATTTTAAACAATTCGCCCACCTGGGATCATTGTACAGATTTGTAATATTGCTTCTTGGATTCAATATGTCCTACTACATCTGACTATGATCAGATGATTAGGGCAAGTAAGAAAATGATTTCAATTTTAGAACATGTCATTAACTATGTGTTCTGTATGGAGAAATCTAACTCGTCGTTTGGATACCTGCATGGTTCTAAATTTACACGGGGTAAAGGTTGGGTTTGATACCCCTCTAGCAATAACATTGAATATGTACACTGGGACACATATTGATGCCAGGACAGGA
>JAODTT010056293.1:0-10043 GCA_025400115.1 Pentamera pediparva
TTTTAACACCTGCAACTACTCGATAACCATTGCCGGATGAGATAATCCGAACAGAATGAATCTTAGCGTGCAACAACCAATACGAAGAGGAGAATGATGTCACGGGGTAACGGGCGAGCATGAAGACTTCAAGTTCTGTAACAATACTCCTAACAGATATGCTGCAATCGGTGTGTTGTTACATAAATAACTAAGATTGTTGACCCCAATTCCTGGAAACCTCATGATTATCATTTGTCATTGAAAATACTAACCAGATTTGGAAATAATCCCTAGGGGCTAGAAGAAGTTCCTCCAAACACCATCTAGATTCCAACCATTATAATCCCTTCCAATCAGAGCTGGAAAGAGATACAAATTCCCCAGTAAGGAATACTTCATTTCCCAGCAAGATGACAAGAATTCCCCAGCAAAATATTCCTCCAGAATAGATTTTATCCCTCTAGACGGCAAAATTTCATGGGAAGGAGCTTTTCATATTCCCCAATTTACGAATACGAACCTGTGACCCCCATGAGGTGCTCCATCCTGGCTTCGGGGTACGGCTGGAATTCCCCTTGCTTCCAGAGGTCGTCAAAGGCATCCTGAGCTGTCTCTACTATGTCAAGAGCTCCGGAGAGAGCCTGTCCATCAAGGTTGGTAAAGTCCCTGGATACTGGTTCGAGCAGGTTACGGAACAGCACTGCCCGCTCCTTATTCTGCACGCTGGTCGCTGCCATGGAGATCTCAGACCAGTGGAAAAACTCATCAACTGGTGTCAAAATACCTGAAAAGGTCAAATAATTGGCAACTAAAATATAACTATTTCGATGTACCTAACTAGTGGTCTCTAGACATATTTGTCAAGTGCTACAGAGAGAGCCTGTCCATCAAGGTTGGTTAGGTCTCTGGATGCTGGTTCCAGCAGGTTACGGAAAAGCTCTGCCCACTCCTCATCCCGCACGCTGGTCACTGCCATGGATATCTCAGACCAGTGGTAAAACTCATCAACCGGGGTCAAAATACCTGAAAAGTAAAATATTTGGCAACTACATAGCCTCCATACATTATGTCAAGCACTCCATGCAGAGAGAGATTACCCATCAAGGTTGGTAAAGTTTCAGGGTACAGGTTACAGCAGGTTACAGCACAATTCTGCTCACTCTTTTGTCTGCAGACTGGTCACTGCCATATCTCAGACCAGTGGTAAAACTAATCAACAGGAATCAAAATACCTGGAGAAGTACAATGATTTGGAGCTAAATACACCTATTTCAATCTGATGCACCAGATAAGTCTCAGTTTCCAGAGGGAAGGGGGTGAATTCTATCCAGTGCTCACCCTTTGGCTGGTTCACTGGTCGTTCTAGTTTTTGTGGAGTGGTATCTCCATGATAAGGTAACCAGGTGCTGACTCTGATATACATGTGCATGTAAGTAGATTGCCAGACGTACCAGCAAAGCTGTTCTCGTCCTTGTTGACCTTTCCTCCCTGGGAGGGGTCAGATTTCCTCAGCTGACTCTGCAGGCCAGCCTGGAGCTCGCTGAGGAGGCTCTGCAGCTTGGGGTCAAAGGTCCTGTTCCACTTCTCATCTTTGATCAGGAGAGGTGCGAAGATCTAACAGGGAAAACAGAAGGAACACTTGTACAGATTCATTAACTTAGATGAAGTTTTGCAACACAGCAGGTGCTGTGTAGGTGTTATTAGGTTATAAGGTCCATTTAGATACAAGGAACAATATTGGCCCAATTTTCCACCCCATCCTGCGATTACGGTTACATGAAAGTATTATAGTTAGAACCCGGAACCTAATGAATCTGCAGACAATTCTTGAAAAACAAGTCAAGCCCATCCTCAAAAGCATTCATACTCTCAAACAATAACAACATCTTCTGGAAGGCCAATCCAATCGTTGATCACTCTTCGCAAAAATAAATATTTTTTAATGTTTCGTTTGCAGTGTTGGCCATGAAACTTGAGGCGACGACCCCTATTTAGTAGTAACAATAGAAAAGGCCTGAGGTATTCTCTGCCTGCCTGTTGGTACTCTCTACCTTGTAAGAGCTGACTGAAAAAGTGGACTCGATACTGTTTGATTGAGATGATGATATATGAAAGAATGGTATTGGTGTGACGTTTAACCCTTTGAACCCTGCAATTTGTTGACCATTCCGCTCTCCCGCTATGAATTATGAGCACTGAATAGGATTATTTCTAAAAAATATAATTACGGCTATTGGTTATTGTAGCTATTAAGTTGACAAGATGTTTCTTTGTTGAAGAAAAACTTTTTCACAAGTGGAAACTGTGTTTTTTCACAATTTTGCCATGTAGACCTACCTTGGCTTCTACAAGACTTCCACCACGAATAATGATTTCGATTTCCAAAGCGCCTTATATGTGGCAGCCACATCCCAGAGCGCTTCACAGTCATTACCCCTGCTCATTGGTAACTTTTCACACCCACACTTTATAGTGCACATCCCTCGCTGTTGGCAATGGCACACTGAATAGTTATGCCACTTCAACGTGTCCCCTGAGAGACATCCATTAACTGGCATTTCGCATACTCGCTGCGTGATAACCAACTAAAAAGAGAATCACTCACTCTCCGGGAAGAAAAGCCTGAGCATGTCGGGAAGGTCGAGGAGGGCGGCGACAGATTGAAGAAAAGAAAACAGTGAGCAGCAGGGGAACAAGGAGATTATAGAAGGGGTAATAACAGCCGACCTGCTGGGAGTACCTGTCACCCCAATCCGCCACAACCCCCAACCCCACCCCTCGTCGTAACGATGGAGCGGGGTCCTCTATGGGGATTTGATGGAACTATCGTTATCTGGAATGTAATTTCCACGAGGTTCGCGACAAAAGTCGGGGAAAATACCCTTTACCACCCTGACTGATAACCCAGATATTGGTCATATAACATAGATTGCTGTCTTGTTTTGTACAATTGAAAATAGAGCTGACACTTCTCCTGCATATGAACCAGTTCAGACCAAGAGTTCAGAGCAATCTCGATGCGGTTTCCCTCACTAAGCCAGATTTACATTGCGAAGTTCTCAGCGATTGACGTCACATCTTGATGAGCCCTTCCAAACAGCGCGCAGAACTGCCCCGAAGCTATTACCGGAGGCGAGAGTGAAAATGGATTATATATTACCGTATTTACGCTCCGAGGCTAATAGCAGACGAAATAAAATAACATTATCACCGGATCGCAAGTAATGACTCCTAGAACGATGTGCAGTGCCACCTCGGCGAATTAGGCGTTGAGATGTATGTTCTTGGGATGATGCGGGATGAGTCACGTGAGAGGAACAGCGATAATAGAGACTTGAAAGACATGATTTTCCTTGCATATAGTATACAGATAATTAATGTTTTTTAGTACAATGGTTCAACTATTTCATGAGGTGAGAGATTGAACGTTTCATTCAACGAGGCGCAGCCGAGTCGAATAGAACTGGTCTAATCTGATTTCAACGTATGAAATATTGCTAGAAATAAAAACATTCATTATCTGTTTCATATTACACCAATGACAAAAATTGGCGTGTGGCCAAACTTCTCTTCGTCAAAACTTTCGTTGGAAGATGCTTCTGAATAGAGCGTGCAATAGTTATTTTTTGGACGGTCGTGCAACTGTACTTTTAATTTAATATCATGTAACAACAATTGACCAATGACATGATAAGGATATAATTAGGTGTTATATAACATGCAATAATACCACCCAGATAATATCATCGATAGAAGCTTTATGTATGAAGTGCCCAAGCATCAGCAACTGGCGATATTTTTCCAGGTATGCCTATCATGTGATGTAATGTTTTCAGTAATATCAGCATGAAATTAATATATACTATGTATCCTAGTAGAGAACGATTGGTCGTTTAACGCGAATGTCTCAATCTTCCCAGTTATTGACACTTGGCTTTGGCCACACCTTGCTCCGCCATTTTCGTCAAATAGTGAGCATGTGATTATCAATGTCTGATAGGCTCAACACATCTTAAAGGAACGCTGCTTCCGTGTTACAATAGCTCACTCATAATTTAGTGATCATCTGGCCAAATCCTTCGTATGACTTTGTTAAAACAGTAAAATGAATATCTTTGTTTTCACTGGCATCTCCGTGTGACATTCTCAAATCGTCCTTCGCAGTTGGAGTATTCAATTCTACGTCTCGAACGTTGGCATTCATTACTTCTGTTCATTTGTTAATAACGAACACACTTTGCGTGAACATGTGACGGCTCCCTCGATAAAGGTGTTCTGTTATAGGTCAGCGTCCTTTATTGGCACAGCGGGGTTGTTAGCTGGTGTGGTTTATACATTCATGTGCTGATTAAATGCGTCCTGAGCGGGTGACCTGACACAGATATGCAGCTGTCTCAAGAGTTATCCCTCGTCACACAGAACTGACCAAGAAGGACAAAAATTGCAGGATAATCGTGGGACCCCAGTTACAGCTGCGGCTACAGGACGGTAGGAAAGACCCGAAGTCTTCGGGTATTTTCTACCGTCCTGTAGCCGAAGTATCACTGGAACAAAGGAATTGTGTTGGTTCAAAACAAGTTTTACAGCAGCACCATTCCTTGTCATCCGGTGACGAAACTTACGCGTGACAACGACTTATTATGACTAGGACGACTACATTATTCCGAACAGGTTCTCTCTAGTGAATTCATGTAATCCTCACATAGAAAACGGAGGCAACATATGCAAAGGTTGAGACGCGTGAGTGATTTTATTTGAACTGTTCTCGTAAATGAACACGCGGAATGAAAGTTGGCCTAACTCCGTAGAAGGATAATGCACAAAACATACACTAGTTATAACTACTCCGACCGCACGAGCAACCTCCTCGACAACATTTCAAATGTTATTCTTGTCAAAAGACCAGCTGAGTTTCATGATTGGGATTCTAATTCCTAGCCATCTTACAGTTACGAAAGCATTTTATCTACCTACACTCCTTCATATAGGCTCCAAGTGCAGCTCTCCTTGCCTCACAGTTTCAAGGATTTGGGGGTGGGTCATCAACCCGGGATTGCTGTTTTAGTTTTCCTTGTGCATTAGGTAGTACAGCTATAGCACTCTTAGAACGAACCGACTTCATATCTCAGAGCAATGTTGACGTTCATCAAATTTACATCACCGGGCGAGACAGAACTTCCAGGGTTTGACGTTGCACATATTGACGAGACCTCCTCAAC
This sequence comes from Pentamera pediparva, assembly GCA_025400115.1. NCBI lineage: Eukaryota > Metazoa > Echinodermata > Holothuroidea > Dendrochirotida > Phyllophoridae > Pentamera > Pentamera pediparva. The sequence continues at coordinate 5,202 of JAODTT010056293.1, forward strand.
CGCAGAACTGCCATTCCGTTCCCCAAAGCTATCACCGGGAAACCAATAAAAATGGAATATATATTTCCGTATTCACGCCCCTAGAATGATAGCAGACGGGAGAAAATCATATTATCGTCGGATCGTGCATAATGACTTCTTCCGTACTGTTCAGTGTCACCAGCAAGCCTATGTATTCATCATTCACATATGAGTGCAGAATTTGGGTTTTACCACATTTGAACATTTGGATACATTTATTTGTTTTCTCATGCAGAACATACACTGTGTGAGAGGAGGTCCTTCCACATGCCTTCTAATAGCTTAGAATCATTGTGTATAACAGTTGTTGAGTGAAGTGATAATCACCCACGGATGTGCATCTTGTGCCGAACAACTGGGAAATCATGAATAGACAACAAATCGATAACAGATTGTTTAGAAAATTAAAAGTGTTGTTGAGTAGGGCCCTGACAGATACGGAACAATCAACACAACGTTTTCTTTCGGCGCGAAATGTATAGTTGGTATTGTATAGTGTACATTTGGGGAACATTCGGTTTTGCCAGTTGAAACGACGCCTAATTTGTTTATTTGCTCTTGGTTCCTTTGCGAATAAGATGGCAGTTACATCATGGTTATCCCTGAGAGGTGATAGTCAGAAGGATTGGAACTTTTTAGAAGAAACCGAACTTTTTTGGAAAGCAAGTACTCCTTTCAGTAATCGGTGTTCTTAGCATAACTGTTGTGGGCATAACGTTTGTCTACGGTTACACGAGGGTAACGAGGGTGTGCAGATAGTGTCGTACCAGAGAGAGAGAGGAGGTGATACACCAACCTGGAACACTAGGTCGGCCTTCCACGTAAACACACTGTGCCTACATTAATGATGTAATCAACTGCACGACGGAAGCTACTAGTAATAATTGGATGCATACTGATACCCCATGAGACATTTCTAGTTGATTCCAGTTGAATATTCTGGTTTGAATTGATTTCAACAGGTCACTTACTGGTATCCAACGGTGTTTCAATCTCATACCAGTTCATTCCTGTTAGAAAAGTGAAAAGTCCCGTCCGACCTGTTGTAGCAATTCATCAATTCCCTGCTCGAACTAGTTGATCCCAGTTCAACAAGTTCTCTACTGGACTTTTCGTCTGGGTCAAGACGAATGAGCAACTCCATTACTTATAATGATATATCGTCATACATACAAGGTAATCTCAAAATGCAGTCTTGCCTATCATGAAGCATTGTTTGATATCACTCTGGAAATTTCGAAAAATCTTCTGTTTTTACTGATAACTATGTCGTCAAAATGTACTCGAATTTTTCATTCATTCTTATCGAACGTTTACCGAACCTACACCTCAAATTGTCTGTCCATATCTGCAAAATAATTACCCTATACTTATTTTTACAGTGACATAGCTAAGTATAGTTTAAGGGGGGATTTGGGGTTATTTGAGGCAAAAGTTCAACAGCCTGCAGATCGATGTGTATTGCATACACGTTTGGCTAGTGACATAGGTTTACTGCTCCATTAGGATAACTAAGAGAGAGGTATCTTTCCCTCTCTATTTGTCACGACTGATGTAAATAACAAATTATGAGAGGAACTAAATAACGAAATATCAGACAGAAAATTATCAAATTTTACCCGCCCTGTTGTAAAGAGTGACCATAGGAGGGGACTCACCGTCCAACGATTTAAATACACTAGACAATGCATTCTCGTTGATGTGTCGTTAGACACTATCTGCCTGATGTTTCTCCGCCAGTTTGTTCTGGAAATCCATCAACCGTGCCAAACATTCAAAACAAACAATCAATCATGGCTAAAGCTTGACGTTCCTGTATATTTGTCTAAATTCATTTTCCATTTCCGTTTCTAATTTTAGTCACCAAATAGTACGTCTTCTGTTACTGGCGTATTAGGCGGATGGCTGAACATATACTCCCCAAGACGGAAGTGCATTTGAAGATGTGAGTGCATGGGCGAGAAATCCTGATGTCAAGGAATGCCAGCCGACAAAGGAAAAAAGTACGATTCACGCAGACTCCCATTTCTGCATTTGGTATCTGTATATCTGTTTTTCTTATCAGAACTTGAAATATTGGTTCGCTGGTTTATTATTTTGAATGACTGTAAACTGTAAAGTGGTTAGTTTAATCCAATAATACGAAGAGCGCTACTATGAGACTTTTATCGGGGAATGAACAGTTGAAACTCAGAAATAACGAACGAGGCGAAGACGAATCCGGAGCACCTACGGCCCTTGTTATGAGTGGGCAGTAAGTAATACATAGAACGCGGTAGCTAATGTTCATCTATACTGATGGCGACCGTGGCGTCACATGTTTACACAGATTTTGCGGCTTCCAAAAATGAAAACATGACAAACGACACATGTGTTAAAACTCTGGTACACTGGTACACTGCAAACGATGAGGAAAAATGTATATCACACAGAGAGACCAGTTGGAAATGCTATCTTTCCCCCAGGGCAAGGTTATCCTCGGGCAATTAATTAAACATAGATTCATGACCCTCGTCATATTCTCCTTTTCTTATTCCGAAATTAGGGTTTAATTTAAGCTATATTTAGAAGATAGGATACGCTCGATTCCCCATCAGGATATGAAATGTCGTCTGGCCTTGAGGCGGTCTATCGTTCCATACTCCGCCATTATGGTAATTGAAAATCGCTGTCTACATATTGATAACCAAAACCGTAACTAAACCGAGTATAGGCTATGACGAGAAGTAAGGAGTGACAATAATGGATTTACCGCGCTTAGTTGTTCAGTGTAACTGACGCATAATCCGTGTTCGGTTTTATATGGTTGTGATATCGCAAAAGAGGGCATAATGGAAAATACGTATCTTTACAAAACAAATGAGTTACTAGCGTAAGTTTCTGAGAAAATGTCAGAGTTTTATGAGGTTAACTGAGCATAACTGTCTACAAATCCACAGGCTTTGTTTCTAAGCAAGAGTCGGAAGATTACAAAGAGACTCTAACAATACGATGCGTCATATGCATAATCAGGCGCGTAGCCAAGAATTCGTCAAGGAGGGGGCGAATAAGTATGAAGATTATCTAGGCGTAGCGCCATCATCGGTTGGCGCGGAGCGTAGACGGAAATTGTTTGCTCCAAGAACCTCACAGATGGCGGGGATTGCCCCTCCGGGTCGTTTTATCAACACTGAAAATATCTCTAAATGGGCATTTCTCGTCCTGTTACTTTGTAATAGAATACTTATTTATAAAATTGTCTCACTTGTCGGTGGAGAGGAATGCTCTAGACGACCAGCATCGACCGAGCAGCAGTCAATAATTTGAGAGCACACAAATCACTCAATCGTGAATGAACGACACCTACATAATAGTAGGCCTATGCGGCCCGGCGAAAGGGTATACTGAACTTTGTGCTGGCGATCGCTGAACTAAATGACAGCTGGTGTGACCTTAATATATATATGGGAGTAGGTGGAATACTGCGTCCCGTCCTCTCCAGCCAAATACTGATGAACGCCCCCCCCCTCCCCGAAGGTTGACAGGCACAGCAGTACCATGCACAAATGGAACCACGAGTAGCCTTGACATGCATGACAAACAATTTGTACAGATCGAATGGAAAGCTAGGAGAGGTGGATAGTAATGCGCGCGAATTTTCATATGTTTCTCATCCAAATAAGTGTTAATTTGTCCTCATTATTTGAAACTATATTTTTTTCACTCGGCGCCACTGGCTGTTATGGACGTTAAAAACTCACAACAACAACAACTGGCGCGCGGTATGAAAACAAAAGAGAATGCTCAGAGGGGGGCGGTCGCCCCCATCGCACCCCCTCTGCTACGCGCCTGAACATCCATAGATGTCACTCTGAAATTAACTTGGGAGTGTGAACATGAGCGTAGCATCGGTAAACAATTGATGGTATCCCGTCAATTTTAGATCTTTCCATTGGAGGGAGTGAATCTGGTATTTCCATATAAATTACGGTGAGCATATACTTGTAGGTAATCTCAACATTAGAATCCTGATAATTATTTTGTAATCTTCTCTCTTGACGAGCGATTTTCAGGTTAGGTAAAAACACGAGGATGCAAACAAAGTGATGATTTTCTCCTCAGATTCCTCAAACTTCTTTTACCAACAATCTGACTATCCTCGAGATTGTGAGGAGGTTCATGACCATTGCCCATCTAGTGACTCCATCGGTGTCCACTACATTCGACCAGAGGGCTATCCAGAACCATTTGAAGCATACTGTGATGGTACAACTGAGTCGGGTGGATGGACGGTGAGTCTAACATTTCATGCTTCACAATGTCGTTATGTCAAGTATAGTGTCACATTCGTTCTGTCATTTCCTCTGTAGTAGTTGTAATTGATAAATGTACACTGTGTAATAACCACTGTGTTCGTATATGTATACACGGTGAAAGAGACTGGGTAATTTTCGAGAACATACCTATTTTTTGGTCAACTTGTGTACCCAAATGTGGTCAAATTACTTTATTTTGGGTCAAACCTGACCCATAAATTATAGGTCGGTTCCCTTCTAACCCAATTCAGAGTCAAAATTACCCCGTTTTTGCACAGTGTTGGAGCAGCTATGTTTGTTTTGAACATCGCATGTCAGTGGTTGACACACGCAGCCATGGAAATACCTAGGCTAAAACGATAACCACCGCTATAGACTCTTGATTGAATACCAGAGGAGAACAAGCTATAGATATACACAAATATATAAATATATTTTTCTTTCTCCTCTAATTTCTTGTCGGACAAGGGACCCTACCCATACGAGGTCCGACAAGGGTGCAGACCTGGATACCGCACCACTTGAC
>JAODTT010056403.1:0-10042 GCA_025400115.1 Pentamera pediparva
ACTCCCACGTTGTGCAGAGCAATGCCTGAATAATGTTATATCAACAGTTATCGCTGACAGCTGCAATTTAAGGGTTCCATAGAAATATTAACATGTGCAATCATGTTTAATGTTCCCTCACTTTCCTGGAATAGGCTCATTTTAATCGCGGTGACGTCGACCTGCCTGCAATTGAGCGAAAGACGATTCGTTAGAACATTGCCCTGCAACAACGAGTTCAATATTAATTATTCTGCCAAGGGGTATTTGCGAGTCAATACAAGGGATTACGATATCTCAAAGGGTTCCGAGAATTGCGTCATTTCAGATTGGGCTATACATGAATTTGATTCATATAAACACTAATAACTTTCGCAACTGGACCATGAAGTTGATTGTAATTAACAGTTGAATGTTTCAATTCGATTCGCTTCCTGCCGAACTTGCTGCGATGCTTCAAATCGCTCTAACTGTTAACACCAGTATTTGCATTTTATATTCAATATTTATATTAAATATATACACTGTACACAATTACTGCAATGTCGGTTTGCTAGTCCTACTACGCCGGACAATTAGGTGGATGGAATGAAACAAAGTTATGTAGTCTAACCCCAAAATTAGGATACGTGTGGTTTCACGATACATGTAACTGCTGTCCAATCGGAGCAGATGTCCACGATAACTACAAGTTGAACGCTAATCCCCTGAAACAGTTGATAGCTGTTGAATTACTACGATGGGTAATTTGAGCATTGATGCGTTGCCACAAGAGACTGAAAGTTCTTGTTGTACGACTTATGAGTTATTACCGATGACAATCTTGTTAGTTTATGTAATGGGAGCTATGACAAAATTTCTCGAGACCATTTTATTCATCGACAAGCAGTGATCACCGGACAAAGGACTCAAACAATAATCAGTGCTTCTTATATGAGTTAGTATCAAGTAAAGGTCTCATATTAGAAAGACCAGCCTTTCACTAAGATGTTTCATAAGATTCTAGTCGACAATGACAATACTCGCTTTAGATGGTTTTGCTAGTAAATGAAGCAGCACCTCTGTTCAGTTTGACAGATTGTATCACGAGAGCTACGAACGTTCTTCACTTGAGTTAGTCAACCGTCACCAGTAAGTTGCAGCTATCCAAGGTTCCCTTCAATACAACCTAGCTTGAATCAACAGAGCAATTCCTCGCACGTTCCCAGAATTTGTGTCATTTGATCAGCGGGTCCAGTAGATTGGTTATTAATTAATTAGGGAAACATTGACTTGCAATAACCATATAGATGTTGATTATTCAGTCGCTACTGAATGGACGACTCCCGAAGGTATAATTGACCATGAAAGGCTCTATACGTGGTGGAATTTCACGAACGCTGAAATTACTTCTTTTTCATATTATTTTTTCACCAACCAGAAAAAACTAGTCAATGTGCAAAGTGTGCAATGTGCAATGTGGCAAACTGACTATTTAAACGATGGGATCCAACGACGACTCGGGTTGTACCAGATACGTCTCGAAGAATTATACGACCCCCAGCTATCCATTATGGCAAACACGGGATTTTGATTGGCCATTCCCGATCACATAGCCATCCATTATTCTGCAATATACAGTCAGTATGTTTGCAATGAGAGGCAGCTGGTCAGAGTAACACAATAATCGAATAGTTACTTGTTTTGCTGCGTTCAATTGCGTCAATAACTTTCAAATCAATCAATGTTCAATGTTCAATGTTCAGACTAGACGCAGAACGCGTGCGAAATGTGAACAGTCGAATCGCACAGGATTGGTTTACTCGGTCGAGGCAATAACCAATCACCCATATTTTGATTGTTTACGAATATAACGCAAATGTGGTCTGACCAAGCTTTGCGCGAGCAGTATACATAGCGCGCCACCGCCGTGACGGAATTCAACCGCGCAAAACCGACACGTGCGATGATCGACTCATTGCACGCGTGCTACTGTATTGCTGTATCATGTCATGACACCATTAACGTAAAAGTTGCTCTGCCGCTTTATGAATCTTTGGAGATATATTTAGAGATACATTATCTCTAGAGAAATGTCTCGAATACAAATTCAGCACAATAACGGACTCGGCTTCGCCTCGTCCATTATTTAGCTAAATTTTGACTCTCGACTGTTTATTCCCAGGAAAATGGTTCACAATAGCGCTTCATCCCTTTTGATATTTATTAGTGCGCAATATATCCTGTGCCCTGGTTGAGAACCGAGTAACCTGTCAAATACACACCAGTGTACCACAACAAAGCCTACTTTTGAGACCCCTGTAAAAACGAATTTGGCAGAAATCGAATATCTTCTTTTGTGAATATTTTGTTTCATTTTTCTGTTTGCAAAATGGCAGCAGTTACTATGTAGAGAATGTAGGCGGCCTTGGTCAGTTGGTATTGTCCCCTAGGTGCATGGCAATCTGTGTAAAATGTATTCGCAGTATATCAAAATCACTTGGCAAATCAACAGGATTGGTCTCTAAACTGTAGAGAGAGGGTATTGCAATATTTTCCCCTCCTTTGACATCCTAAATTTTATCAGCGACATGTCATTTGACCAGCTTCATATATCATTCTATACCATAAGTACCCGAGTCCATCATCAATATTGCAACAAATGTCACAGTACTTCAAGGATTTACGCAGTTATCTTCAATATTGCCAAATAAATTTACACCAAGGTAAAACCTTCAAAACAAAGCTAGATGTTGACGTTTGCTTAACAAGGGACGACATAATATTACTAAAGCGAGGAACGTATGGGCACATTCTTCACTCGGCCTTTCTAAATCCTTTCGACCATTTCTTGTCGAGGTTTATCAAACAGAAATGTAGCAATTTGATCGGTCAATTCATAACAATTCAATAAGGGAGAAACTTAGGATATTTTGTAGGTGAGCTCGAGCTAGCATCATGAATTGACCAGAACTCCTCTGATCCTTTGCAAATTACAAGCAGCTCAATGATATGACTACTGTACTGTAATGTGACTGTCAACGAAGTTGAAGCTAACAACAATAAAAAAAGTGTACCCATTGACCAAGGCCTACTTCACTCACTGGTTCATTGCAAAGCTGAACTCACTATGTAGGCCTATCAACTTGATGGATGAATGTTTCTCTTGAAACTAAGAACTATTTAAATAAGAACTCTGACAATATGTTTGCTGGTCTCACAAGGGCGCAACCACTGGGGGGTCGGGAGTAGGTAATGACCCCCAACTTTGGGGTGGACCCCCGACTTTTCGTTGGTTCCTATACTGATAGTATGTAGCATAGTGTGGACCCCCAAGTGGACCATTTGACCCCCCACCTTCCAACGGGTGGTTGCGCCCTTGTGGTCTCGAAGCGAAACTAAAGATTCCCTGGGACCAAAAGAGTTTGAGACTGGCAAAAACCGTAACCCTGGTCTCGTGATAATGCAAGACGAACAGCAGAAAACTTGCAATCGCGTTGACCGTGATTCCAAACTTTCGCAGGATGGGAATTGGGGAGTCACAATTCACAGGTTTTGCCAAAAAAGTGGTGACAGGAGTCAGTTATGTGAAATTCGAAACAAGAAACCCAGATTTGGGGGACAGATTGTGATTTTCACAGATTTTCATTTTTTCAAGATAATTTTGGTGATTGCAAGTCACATGATTTTGAACTTTGCAAAAGGGTTTTCTAAAAGGAATGAATAGGTAATTTGGGGTGGAGAAACCTTTTTTGACCAAATCTGAGTTTAGTGGGGAGCAATAATAACAGGTTATGGGTGAATAAATGAACAAACTTTGCACATGATTTCCGATTAGATCTTGCAACTCCATGGATTGCCATCTTGCTCACCAGTAATATACTGTTTGTGTAAAGTAGTTCTGTCCGAGAACTATCACTATCAGACTGGAGCAAGAAACGTGATCGGATAAACACGTTGCACCGACACACAAAAAGTACTGGAACCCCTGTGTCCTCTAGTTTACCTCATTATTGATATTCATCTCCGATCGCTAATTCAGATGAAACATATTCATATTATTACGCAATTGTTTGCTCTTCGCTTTGTAATAAAAACCCAGCAGCGAAATGATGCACCTGAGACGGGAGCCCTCGTGTGACCTTGCCTCATATTGATGTGCCGGTACGTAGTGAAGCTGGGGAATTCTATATCAGTGACATGATCCATGCGTTTGTAGGATCGAGTCCACATTGTATCCCTGAGCAAGATGCTTCATCCCGATTGCTTCACTCCACCCAGGTGTAAATGGGTTCCCTGCGAGGTAACTGGCATAATGTAGGCTTGCACTCTGGGGTCACGGATAGAATCTACTCAAATATTTGAGTAGATTCTATTCGTGGCCTATTCGATATGTATTCCAGTCAATTTGACTAGATTTTTTGAGAGTGTGTATGCAGCTGCACATATAGGAAGTCTCCTACGGAATGAAGGCAGAACGGTTCAGTGTGCTAGATGCAAACAGTGAGAGATGTGCACTATATGATGTTGGTAATTAACCAATGAGAAGAATTAAATACTGTGAAGTGCTCTGAACTATGGTTCCCTCTTGTAAGGTGGTATGGAGAACACTTTCATCGGCGGCGATCCCACTGGAGATGGTAACTATTTTCTAATTACCATCCATGCGCAGTTTTGCAGATCTGACGTGAACGTCTTTAGTAATGTTGTCATAACATGTGTTCCCATATGCGAACAAAAAGACCTGACGAGAGCACACGTGGCAGCTGTAATCGACCACGGAATATGCAGACATCACAGTATACCCATAGAACACACTAACACTTTGATCCATAAACCGAGATCGGTAGAGGAGAATATCAAGATCCCATGGGAATTAATAATTTAGTTTCCTTGATTTCAATACGCCCCATCATTCGAGGTGATTCGTTTACACCAGGTTAAAACGCCAAAACAAACAAATACACCTTTTTGCGGTGCAATGCTTTCGTGGAATTAAAACTTTGCAATTTACATATTCTATAAATACTTCTCTCATCGAGGATATTATCTACATCCCCTGTCACTATACATCCGACATATCTATTCGCGGACTTCAGTCAGGTCAGGAATTGAGGGGTCTCACAGCTGAAGTTACTGACTGGACTAGCTTGAAAAAGCAAGTTTATTATACTGTTATAATGTTTCCTCCGTTGCTTAATTCGTATCTTTCCGGCTGCTCATTCCAGTTCATTCTCAATATTTTTCACTTTTGGCAAATTTGTTACTTTATATATCTTCATATATGATATATATATTTATTCCCCAGTATCGTTCATTTTCCTCTCATGGATCCTTGAAATGTTTTGATTTTATGTAATGCTCTGCATAATTAGCCTATTCAGGACAGTGGTATTGAAAGTAAATGTGTCGAGGCACTTTACAACTGACTCCTGTACGACACCTCAAGCATCGACAAGCATTGACTCGTCCGGCGTATTGCTACTGGTCTCCATTTCCACTGTAACTTCCTGCAAATTTCCTTCGCTTTACGGAGTTTTGAGGAATTGTTTTTGCCTCACACTATTACCTATCATTTGGATTACCAAACCTATTTACCTGGTGTTATCGATACAATAAGCTGGGCTTTTTCACGTTCCTTCCACAAGTTCCAAGATATAATTTGACAATGACATCTTGGCAATGAAACACTTTAGGCGACCTAAGTTGACCTCATTCGACCTCTTGACCTTGAGGGCTAATTGTTTATGATGACAAAATTTGTTTCGTTGAGACAAACCACAACGTCAATTACACTACTGTACTGTGATACTCCTATCACATGCTAGAGGTATCTCAAATTATTATCATTTGTGAGAGGTCGAGGAAGCCTAAAACACTGTAATACAGATATAGTTGCCATCAGATTGGTTGGTTTCTTGGTTTCACATCATTTGAAGGATATATCTAGGAATTTGTGTCAATCATATGTCCCCAAACATTTCTGTGGGAACTGATTTCCATCGCTTTCACCCTGATTTACCTTGGACCTTCATTGCAATTTCATACCGCTGGGCTTAGTTTTGCTCAGACAAATCCTGATCAAGGTCGCACTATGATAAGCATATAGCCTACCATGCAGATGTCGCGCCTGAAATGATTGTTCCCCCCTGAAGACAGTCAATTTCCTGGAATGTTTTTTTTTTCCTATTCTAGTGGATATTTGTCTGAAATGTTTCAGTTTGTTTCCTGACAACACACTTATATTGTGACGTTCACTTATCTTGCACTGCCACTAGATGTGAGACAGCCTCGAATCCCACAAGGAATCACTACGCAGTCTTGCGTTCTTGTGTTTAAGACACCGGCAATGGAATGGACGAGTCTCGGCTAGAAGCCACATGATCCATCTCTCCACAAAAGTGAGGTTGAATAAAACAGCCGGTCATAGTTTATCATGCAGAATATATTGACACATACTTTACATTCTAGACAAGCAATTATCATACACATTATTATCGTTAATTGTCTCCTGAATCAAAAGCAGTGTATTTAACTGGTAACGTTAGTTCGAATCAAGGTTTCACACATCATAGAACGAATTTGGTAGCCAGATTGTCAAATTTCGTTTATGAGGATGAAATACTGAGGTAAACTTATCTCATTTACTGTCTGCAAATGGTCATATATTTGATCAGATCTCTGGTATACGGAGGTGCCCATTTGATTCGATTTCTGTTCATTTTGACCTGGGCGATTTCAGAGCGTACATCTTCCAATTATGGTGACATGCCTCATCCCGCTTTCGCACTTACGGAATCTCACTTTCAGACATTTTTCAGTTACAAGTTGGTTTTTGGTCTCGATTCCATGTTTCCAATATTTTCCTCGGCAGTCAGCAAGGGGCAAAATGATGATTACATCTGCTATCGGGACGGCAGATTGGTGGGCCTTTCGATAGCAGTGGTTTGTCGTTGTATGAGAACAAGGACTCATCCGTGACACACGTAGATCGTTCTGTCTTGCGTGGGTAATTGAGTTCACCCTCAGATTGGCTTTGCACCTGTTGAATATTCTTCTCTGATTTCCATAACCATGCTTATGATTTTCTTCTACAGTAGCATCTCTGGGACCCTGCCACCTTCCAAGCAGACAATATGCCTATTCCTACTCATCGCAGATGCAGTGGCCTGAACAGCCTTTCACTTCGCTGTTGTAAGCCGCACGTCACGAAGGAATGAGTGATGCTTAGCCTCAAATAATGAAACATCCAACGAGCAAGAAATCAAGTAGATCCCATCTAAATTTTATCCGCAATAGTTATAGGAGATGTGCTGCTCTCAGGACCATACCGAAAGTTGTTATATCTCGATTTGAACTTATTTGCAGACATCGAATACTGTGACTGCTCCAGAAGGTTGGTCTGATTTGTCTTACTGTCTGACGAGCTCTTCATTGTTGGATTGCAAACATTAAAGTACAGAAACACGTATGGATTTGCTGTGCTATTACAGACAGCAAAAATTGCGAACACGGCATAGAGGAAGCGATTAAATGTTCTGGATAAACCGGGGGAAAATAATAGGATCATCTCCGTCAGAAAGAATGGTGTTTGGCAGATTATATACACACCGATGATGACAAAAGTCATCTTAAGAGTCCTCCATCTCGATGTGCGCTGCCAGGATGTTTTCGTCTGGAACATTCGCGACCCTTGTCCCATCCAGAGACGATGTAGTATACACGCGTAAGTGAAGCACATTACACAGAAGGGGGTTAAGTAAGCAACCATTGTTACATATGTAAAGTAAACTTTCAGACGCCAATCAGAACGTGAGTTAAACGGGGTTTTACAATAATATACCCCATTGACTAAACGCTTCTGAAATATGTGGAATTGTGGAAGCGAAAGAAGAAACGTTGCAAGCCAGCAGACACCAATGACAACGGGCGCGGATAATTGTTTCTTCAGAGGATGCGTTACGGAATGATAGCGATCAACGGCGATTCCAGCCAACATAAAGGATGACGAGAACAAAGCAACGCTCTCTGCCACGTGGAAGATTCGACAGAAATAATCCGCTGAATACCATTCCTTTCCCTTTATCTCTAAGATAAGCTCCCCGAGTATCGGGAAGAACAGCACGCTCAGGTCGGCAATCGCCAGGTAGAGAATATACGTGTGAAATCTCGTCCTCTCCCTCCTATGGCGGTAGATCCAAAAGAAAACACACGTGTTCCCTATCAGTCCAAGCAGAAAGACTGTGGAGAACGCTGCGATCCGCGCCGTTTTATCGTAATCCGGATGATCGTTCACAGGTCCAGCCGTTGTCGTAATTTCTTGCGTGAAATTCATGATTGCAGCACTGATACCAGGATTAATAAGATGCCATCGTCAACTTTAGATCAGTCTCTCCTGTAATTGAAACGGAAAACGAAGTGAATAATATTAAAGAATTAACGCATCGGACTAAATAACTTATATGCTTTCAGTTATAATCCCAAAATCATTGAGCAACCGGACTTCGCAAACAGACTTCATTGGATATGCTGCAACCGGCTGTTAAACCACAATAGGCTGTATCGGCACACCACGGTACGAATTGACGGCATCTATAGAGGACACAATGAATTTCTTGGTTTGAGAGTTGTTTGCATTTTAATGAAACTAAATACTCAACGGAACACATATATGAGAATTTCAGGTGGGACATATTCGTATGTATACAGTGATCCTCCCACCCGGAAACTCCCACATACTCCTTGGAGGAGTTTCAACGCCGGCTGGAATCACCACTGGTTCAGCCCAACGTCCATGATCAGATGATTATGGGATAGCAGACATAGTGAGCAGCGATCAAAAACTGGTCGACAATGATACTGTTCGTGTCGGGTCCCGAAGCCACGACCTCATGGTTGGGAGCCACATGTCATAGCCATAGGACCATACGCCCGTACATAAAGTATAGTACGGTACACATTTTCCCCCTCACCCTGTGACCTTCTTCCGCGTAAATTACACAGAATAACGTGTACAAAGTTACCGCCCAAGCGCAAACGGAGAGACGCACACGTATATACACACGCTCGGATATCGATCCTGCAAGAATGGTTGCTACTAACGCATTACTGGTTCCATGGCCCCAGATCTCTGTGGACGCCTTTCACATGAGGTTAGCTGAATCATAGTATGCTGCTACGGGAAAGCCGGGGAGATTGTCTCTAATCGACTTCAATGGTTATTCAGCCTCAAGTGCAACTTGATTTGAACCTTCATTAAAAGCAGCATATATACAGCATTGATGGGATCACGCGTGAGGTCAGTAGATGGTCACTGGTGGATGGTCACGCGATCGTTGAAGATCTGAATGTTGTTTCCAGATATTATTTTCACATTTTTTTCACATTTGACATCTTGGTTTGATACATGCTTGGTTGCCTTAGTTCCATCATTTCCAAGCAGTCTAAGAGATGTGAGGAGGCTCTTCGAGGGGGATGACGATGTTACAAATGAAGGAGGGGGTGAAAATAGGTCGCATACGGTTGTGTCTCCCTGCTGTGTGACGAGGAGCCGTCTAGCAGATTGCGGACTATTCGTTGCAGATGGGTTAAATATCAACCTCGATAGGAATGCAGGTGTCCAGTGTTTTATCGTCTCGAAACCCCCATTAGATTTATCGACGCTGCCGTTTATATGACATTACAGCGAATAGTCATTCCAATGGGCATTCTAACTGATTTTGCATTGAATTATCATACTCTCTTGAATTATAAAAGGTAACAAATATTTTGCAGTGCAGTTGATACAACTCAGTGCAAGTGCGGAATGTAAATTCCCAAATATTGTTATTGTTTTATTCATTCAAGAGGCAATTATGGCTCGCACAACGCAGGCTTCAATTACCCTAATTTGCATCATCTACATACATGCGTAGGTAGCCTCCCACCACAAGCATCACCGGCATCACCAGTTAACGTTCACAGACTGCATTTCATATTCCGTACAGTCAAGTTTTATGTTTGGAAAACTAGATGTGAGGAAGTTCTCGAATCTCGTTCATGGTCGAAGATTTTCTTATTGCACAAAATGGAGGATGATATTTCT
>JAODTT010056514.1:0-10042 GCA_025400115.1 Pentamera pediparva
ATGAATGATAATAATTATCACAAAATAGTTATTTTCAATTGATCAATTAAATAATTATTAATGATATTATTCAATGGGTGTCGCTTTGCGTGTTTCTCGTCAATTTATTCTCACATGTACTTATGCCTAACTGTCAAATACCATTATTCCACGTCAGATCTTGGAAACTAAAGTCACGGCTTCTCACGAAGTAATGTAGGTTAACCTGAAACTGCTGTCGTCATGATGAGTTTTTGCTGACACCAGTCGAAACGAAACACCGTAGCCATAGAGGTGATACAGCTGCAGTGTGCTTGATTAACAGTCGCATTTATAGTTTCGTTGATCGGCGCAATCTGTGAAACCAAGAGGACAAGGGATCCAGCAGCAGTGATATACACTTTCTGCGTATGCTGACCATCGTTTATGAATTATTACTTTGTGGTTTGAGTGCCATGAAACATAATGATCTCTTGTCCAGGTACCAGTCTTCTCGGTCCCTACGTTCCTCCTCCCAGTGCTTTCTTCGTCGCCCAACACCGCGGCGTGCTCAACTTCATCGCCAGAAATCCGGAACAAACTGAAAAATCATTTATTCGACAAGTGCTTCCTGTAATGTGTTTATTACTGTGAAGCGCTTTGAGATTGCTCCTGTAAGGCGCTATACAAATCACATGTATTATTATTATTTCAATATCAATGATACGTTCCCATTTTCACGATAAAACGGGTCGTGAACCCGTCGCGTTCTGGAATTCCGAGCTAACGAGCGGTAACGAGTTGATCGGGGAAACAAGCCAGTTTCTTTACGGACACTCCATATGCGATGTTGGCGTTAGTAGACGATTCCCCACAACGAAGCCGCTCTCGACCTCTGCGTTCATTCAGGAATATTGCTGTGACGCCTTAACTGTTGTGTTGAGGCCACGGCGAGGCCCTGACGAAGGATGGTCGTTTTAGGTTACTGGACTGTCGGAATAACATCCTGACGCATCCTCTTAATATGTCAAATACGCAAATATATAAAATACTGATCTTAGGTTACGTATGCAACCCAGTTTGATGGTTTCAAATCGTATAATATTCAGACATCTAATATTTGATCATGGGAACACGAGGTAACTAAAATGTGACACCCCCCCCCCCCTTCTTCCCCATTGAAAAAAATAGAATGAAACAAAGAAAGGCCACATTGTTGGGAGCAGTTATGGACAGATCTGCAGCGTCTTGCATGGGCATAACAAGCATTTAATTTCCCAAGTACAGTGTCATGTAACATTTCATCTTTGGCTACCTAGCTTGTTACCGAACGAACTTCCATAGAGAATGAATTTGAGTATTGGTGGGGGCTAATAAACAGTTTGCGATAACTGACTCACACTAGCAGAGTCGTGTGGGCGGGACAGATGTCGATTATGCCTGAAGGTAACCATCACGTCTGAGGAGAAGAGATACTGTCACTTATTTCTGATATTGACACTCGTTTAACTGTTCATATTTCACCACGTATAATGTCAAGATGCCACTCCGACCAAAATGTTAATGACTCAAAGATAACTAATAAGCAGAATCTTCTTTGAAATTAGAACTTCAGGAAAAGTTGCATTTCATCTTGGGCCCACTGGTTTTTACGTTGTGTCTGATTTGAATGTATGACTTGAATGCACGTGTCGATCTTTGTTAGTGAAACTCCCTTCAACTTATTTCCACCGAAGTAAGTAAATGAATGCATTCATATATACATTTGTACCTTTTTGGAACTGATACTGTCTCCTCAATTGAAAGTCAGTCGGACGGTTGGACTTTTTAATATCCTAACCAAACGGAATAATTAGTATCCAAAGTCAGGTTTAACGGTTCACTCACCGATAAAAGACGAGATAATGACTCGTAAAATTCAGTTTGGCGCACCCGGATGTTCAATCAACCGATATTCATGTGACGCAAACACATTCCGAAACTTTCATCGTCTTCACATTTAGTCAACAATTGCACTGATTGCTATTTACCACATTTGTCACACCAGCGAGTCGGGTAGTAATTTCGTCAAATTTGCAACACCTCTACACATCATGAATGCACATACCATTACATAATTATCTTGGCACAATGTGACAATTGTTATCCAATGCAGGAGTATAATTTCAACGAACCAACGACTTTTAACTTCCAAAATGTGGTTCTGCCCTAAATATAGCCTTCAAATATGTGCAGTGTCAACAATTTCAAATAAGCTAAATTCAAGGTATGTATGAACAAAAATATTCGAAATGAATCCACTGTCACTTACCAACTGTGTTTTCAAGTGAGATGCTGTTAACAAGAGAAAAAAGCACGTTATTCATGATAATGACAATTCACATTATGTCATTACACAGATATGACATTACACACCATTTGCACAATGTTTCTTGAAGCAGGTGCCATGATGTTATTCTTCCCATAGGGTTTACCAATCCTTACCGACAGCTTTTTGACTTCCAGCAATATTTTCTACTCAGAGGTCTAACACCAGCCATGACATACATACTCTTTATTGATGTTCTCTACTCTCTGAACGATTCTGCGACATGACGCATATTTACTATTGAACTTAACTTATACAGGAATGAGGTGGAGGATAGTGGTTGGAAGCTTGGTATATACCCAACTCGGAGTTTTATTGTTGAGAGTTGGTACCCTAATATGTTAGCAATGATCGATGTATGACTTATATGACTTCTCTCCAATATCTGTGTCCTGTGCTTCACGGCTTCCGGCTCGTTTGCTCCATATTTAAATGTTACTTGTAGGCCCTCTATAAAACAACAAATGTATAGAAGGTTGATTTTCAAAAGATAAATGGGTATTAAATTAGGTGTGGTGGGTTGGTTTTCAGTAGGGTTTGCAGGCTTCAGGTGGATATATGGATAGACAGATGAGTAACATAACATTAGCACGAGGGTCACCAACAGAAAAATGTGTTGATCACATGACCACCATATCAGCACCTGCCTGTCGGACCTGGTAGTAAGTAGCCGTGTTAGAGCGCTTCCATGCCGCAAGGTGTCAAATAAAATATTCCATCGCAATTCCGAATCTGACTATTGTTGGAAAGAAGAATTGTTTCTTTGTGCCATGAATCCAATTCGATCCTATCAGAGGTCTGTTGACTGATGCTCTTATACGGGTGTATGTTTCAAGAAAACGAAACAATTCTTTCACAATGGATATTTTTCTATCGGCATACATCCATTGCAACAAAAGTGTTCTGGGAGCACATCAATAAAACTTTGAAAGCACATGGCGTTTCTACAACTATTCTCGAACATCATTTATCGTAATTTGCCTTTCTTCAAGGCACGTCACATATCAACGTCAACGATGCACACTGGAAGCTACACACTGAAAAAACCGTGGTGAAATTTTAACCCCGTGCAGGGTTCTCTTCCAACCAACACAAAAATGGTGATTTCCAGAAAGGCTCAATCTCCTTCCAGCTGATCACACAACTACATTTATAGTGTTGGTATGGTTCACACTGGCTTCAGATGTGAAGGGTAATCCTCTTGAACTATACTCCCCTAATATATCATTTCAATTGAATCTTATTTGGCAGCTCCATTCCGTCTTTCAAGTACCGATTGTCAAACATGAATACCCCACAGGGGGAAAACCAGCAACATATCATAGTACATAAACCCGCACTGCTCAAAATGCTTTTTCACAATTTTAACTCGAATTTGAAGAACAGCAGAATAACACATGAATAAGATCATGTTACATATGATCCCGTCTAACACATTTCGTTTTCACTTCATTTCCCTATGTAAAAATTCCCTATCAACATCACATACAAGCTAACTGACGGGTGCCAATATGCCCGACGGAGGTCCAGTAGTTATACGATGTAAAGTACACAACATCCCTACCTCACAATTAAATGTAAATTTTCCACGTATTCATTTCCACCTCTCTTATTTCTCGCTTCCTTTTACTCGCCTTCTCTCGCTGTTTTCAACCTTCTCTCACCAACGTGTTCTCGATGTGCTCCTCGATAGGAATGCCACTGCTCCCCGGGCCAATTACCCCCGCCCCTTACGCATGTACCAATAAATAAAATGTGTTCGATAGACGATACTTTCCATTGCAGTAATCTCTACCTCCCAGACATTACCACTATTGCGCAAATCCAGTTAGGATTGTCACGTCATATCACACCTCCCAAATCACTACCTATGAGATATCCGGACTGTCTTTCCACTCACTTACTCACTAATGGGAACACGTGCGTGTTAGGTGACCAGCTTCACCCACCCGCCTCCTCCACCGGCCTGTCAACTAGGTTTGGGCCTCACTCATCCCACCCACCTCCATGAGGTACCGTACCAGCAAAATTGCGCCAACCATGAGCTATGAGGCCGCCCGACGGGCGCTCAAACGGCGTGTCATTGATGATGACTATGAGGGGACTTGACTCGCATTTTTACTGTATGCCACGCATATGTTGATGTGATGTTAAACGTAACCTATCTCCTACATTTACAGTCATTTCCGTTCAAAGTCGATTAGAATTCCAATTCATCGTTAAACATTCAATTCAACTGCAGTGAAATACACGAGAGTGGCGTTCGAGTCATCTACACATTTCACTTCATACACTGCAAGAAGCACTGGAAGGGTTATCGGCCTTTATTGGCACTGTATATCTGACATTCAGCTGATTCAGGAAATGAATTAGGAATTGTTGATGCCTGACTGCTTGTACGAAGCTCTTCCTAATAAGACAATTAATCGCGAAAATTGAGGTAATGGAAAAATAATATGTTGCTAATAGATTGGTAGATCTCCCTCTCCGAAGGATTCCGACCGGAAACGATTCTTCGTCGTTTTGAACAAACTTATCAGACAAATGTTTAACTTAACACATTTATTCCAGGAACAAGTGGAAGAGGAGAGAAAGCTGACAAAATGAATATTGGATGGTTGTGAGTCTGATGATACAAATATTTTCAGGAGTTGAAAGGTTGATAATTCTCTCCAATGAGGCGAAACCGAGTGGAATAAAACTTTTCAGACTTGCGAACGAATGACAACATTTATACTATCGCACGTACGTGAAGCATTCATTATTTAGGCTAATTGCATACAGTTGTACGGATGTACAGAATACTAAAGTTCAGAACACTCAGTATGTGATATTCCGCTGTTTTGACATACACAGTCAGTGCGTATCTCGGGTCAAGATCATTTGAGAACAGTTTCAATTCAGTGTCCTGAGATAACAATTGCTCATGGAAATTATAATTGTAAAAAATACTGCTTGGGTTTATGATAGGAATAATAAAGGAAACCGTACCCAAGGATTATGAAAAAAAATGACAGTTGACTTGTTTTAATACTACTGTTGACAACATAAAAACATTAGGATGACTAGATGAGCCAGAATGAAATAATGGCAGCCATTACTGCACATTCACTATTGGTACCCTCATTTATGGAATCACCCATATACGAATCAAATCTAATCAAATATTTGAGAAGATTCTATTCGTGGCCCATTTGATATTCCATTCTATTCAATTTTGAAGAGAAACTTGTTAGTTTTGAGCAGAAAATAGTAATATATGAATCGAATGTAATCAAATATTTGAATATATTCTATTCGTGGCCCACCTGATATGTATTCTAGATTTCTTTTAGAGTATAGATGTAACTTCAGCTTCCATTCTCCACTCAAAATACTGCAGATGTGCATGGTTTGCTCATACGAAAATAATAATCACTTTTCAATTGCACGTAGGTCTGTCTCTCTGGCGCTCTCAAAATTCATCAAGTGCGCTATAACGATCGACTTTATGCAAACGTTCCGTCAACTGATTCAACATGTATGCTGACACCCGACGTACCGTATTCGTTCTGTCTCATTTAGAGAACATATCTAGGAATGAACTTGAATGCAATGATCGCCCTTCTCCGCTTCCAATTCACGCTCTTTTCACAATGAGGAAATTGCTAATTACTTCTCAGCTGATATATGCCGATTCCATTATTCGGTTGATCGACTGACTTGATAACCAACGCAACCGTCATCGTAGGTGACGTAAAACCTTCATAAAGGCCTGGGTGAACATGATTTAGAAGGGAATTTTGACCTTATCCAGCCTAACTTGACAGAGCGGGTTGCAAATCTGCGATATGTTGGGGAAATTTGAACGATTGGAAAGCGGGATGCGGGAAGAGGAACTGGGAAATCATTGCTCAGTGGAATGCCTTCGATTTATGAATGTTATCAAGCAGCGGAAGACACCTGATAATTCCATATAAATACTCAGACGTTTCTCTGAAAGCCTAACCTGAAAACCGCATCACTATTTATTTTGAACGCTAGGACCCATAGGCCAATATGTCAGTATGTCTATATAATCCTGTTCTACGGCTTATTCTCTGTCAGTCAGAAACTAGACATCGCCTGGCGGGTAAACCGTCAACATGCATATCCCAACTTTTCTGCAACCAGAGGGCGACGATGTTCATCTCATTTCATATCGAAAGATGTACGGATATACTGTCAGTTCCTCACATACATTATTTTGTTTTGTTTCTGATTGACTGTTTGTACTTTTTCTCGTGGGTCGGGATGAATTACTAAACTGAGCGCACGTGAACGGACGAACATTGCTTCTGCTCTCGAGTCGGTTGGTTCAGCCTCTTCATATAGTTCGAATAGTTGCCGTAGCAATGTTCTGTGTTACGTTACGGTTAGGCGTATGAATTTAGTATTATAGGCCTGATTATGGGCAACATTCGTTGAGGTCAGAATGGAGAATAGTGGTAACTTTTTTGAGGGTTCCCATTTTCTGTTTTCATTTCTGTTTTCGGCATTTTTTGGTTACTCTGCCGGTGCGTTTCATCTGCCTGTGTTTGATATGCTGGGTCCGTGTCGTCGGAGCTGACCTGAGTACTCTCTTTTCCAGGATTGTGGACCAATTGCCTTGGTAAGCAGTCGTCTCACCTACCCCCCGGATATCCATTGGCCGTGGTGAACTGAAAGTTCTGCATATCTTCTTTATGATAATTGTCTGGAGAGAGGACGTGATGGTGTTAATGTGCAACACAATGGGGATTTACTATACGTTAAATAATATGAAAACCGACCATGCAATCACGTTATCGAATATTCTTGAGAAACTGGTGAACTGAATTACTGTTCGATGACTTTGGCTAAAGAACTGATGATACTCAGTATGCCCCTATGAGAAGATTAGGGCGACAAATGGGACTGGAATATGCACGCAATAAGACATTAAATCAATGTGGGGAGATTGAATATGCATAAGGGCAGAAAGGAGAATGCTCATTGTTCCCTTAGAGAAAATTTGGGCAGGAAATGGGACTGGATTACTACTCGGCGTACAACCCGTGTTCCGTTGGATGATATGAAACCAGCCAAAGCGCTCGAATAAAAAATAAATAGTGGAAAGTGCGGGGTGTTGAATTACATTTCATTGAGTAACTCTGAATAATCGAGTATAGGGTCATGAAACATGAGCTGTATATTGATTTGTATATACCGATGAAGCTCGTACGTCTGTTTACACCGTGACTAGCACGTGTACTTTATCTCTAGGATTTATCCTTGGGAACGTGTCACATAAAACGCAGTCGCCAAAGGCTTTTCGCTGTATGCCTATAACCAATTAGTCAAATTATTTGCTAATGCCAGGTTCACACTTCACATCACGATATGCTTCTAATGGAAGTAATATGAAGCATGTTTCAAACAGTCAATTACACAAAACACCACCCATCACCACACAACGTCACCTGTGCGAAACATCCAATGTCAACGTGGCAGCACATGTCTATTCATGGGCGTCAATCCTGTGGGTTCAGGGGGACGTGTCCCCCCTCCCACATTTTGGAGATGTTCCCATTGACTTAACTAAATTTTTACACATTATTTTTCGGGCGACGAGGAGGGCCCCCCCCCCCCCCTCATCACTACTGAACATGGGCTGACGCCTATATGGCTATTGTATACTACGTAGGTTTTTCTTTGAATCAACCACACCGTCTTAAGAGAAATATATAAATTTACATACATGGAGCCGTACATATATTGATTTTATCGAGTCTGCATGCTTCAATCCTCCACAAGATATGAAGAAACATTCGATACACGAAAAGTTGCCAATTACTACTTTTTTCAGTATTCCAGTATAGAGCGGTCGTCGTTTTGCCATAAATATAGATAAATGTGGAATGTGAATTCATGCTCTCCTAATTTTTCAACGGTTGGATTAGGAATCTGAAAAGGCGTCAAATACAATCTAATCAGATTTACCCGGAAAAAGCGCATTGCCATCGATACATGGCCACTGTTACTCGTGCCTCCTGTAATGACGTGAGAACAGCTTCCTAAAGCTACATCCTTACAGGATGCGGATAAACCTTTTCAAAATGAAATTGATTGGAGGAATCCCCAGTCGTTTCATATACGAGATATATATATATATATATAAATCGAAACTTGGTTGAAAGTTGCGTCTCAATAGAGCGTACAATACTACTTTTTATGAGAACTTTTTTGCACGGTCGTGCAATAGTACTCTCGATTCAATATCATGTGACAACATTTGCCCAATGACATGACAAGGATATAATTAGTTGTTATATAGTATCGTATCCTATTGTAGTTGGGATAGTCGTCCACAGAACGACCTCTTTATACTGACAACAGATAAGCACTTCGATCCTACATGGGTCTCCCAGTCCTGGATATTAGTTAACTGGGCTGATCAGCTCATGTGGAATAATGTACCACAGCCTTATCTATGCTTCGCTGTGTTCAGTAAATAAGTGATTTTGTATACAAGACGACGTGGCACGAAAAGGCTCCCCTCGTTCAAGGGGATGGTGCCTCACTCCAAATTGTCCAACCAGTCGGCTTCTATTAATCCAAGCACAGCAAACGTAATTTGGTAGAGTCCCCCGACGCCAAATTTTACAGGGTATCGGGGTGTCGCGAGGTCTACGGACACGGGTTTTGGAGGCATACAAGGATTCCCCTCCGTCAATTCTGTAATTAGGAAGATGTAACCTCCAAGTCGCCTCCCTGCCATATGTTATCCTACAATGTATTACATTACCGAATATGTGTGATAGCTGAGACGTTACCCACTTTAAGATCAAAACAAATCACAAATAATCAAAGTTACCTAGTTCCTGTTAAAGTAAAACGTCAGTGAAGAAGGTGACGTTTATTTGATATATTTCGTATATCGGTAGGATGTCACATGAAGCTTATGCCTATCTGACAGGGGCCCGAAACCTATATTATATACACTTAGCGAACATTTTCCTGAGAAAAAAGGTACCAGCGGTGATAGAAGTAACAAGTTACAGCGTGATACCTGGGCGTAAACAATACAGTGTCGAATGTTACGTTGTCGAACAGCACACTCTAGAAACGCCCTGGTCAAAATGAACAGAAATCGAATCAAATGGGCACCTACCAGAAATCTAATCGAATATATATGACCATTTTCAGCTCGAAACTAATAATTTTCTGTTCGAAATGAACCAAATCAAGTCAAATATCTTATCCTTGAACAAATATTTGACTACATTCTTAACCAGAAATGATTATTCAGTTTGAACAGATTGAAACCACCACACCACTCCAAACCATCATCGCATTGTTATAAGTCAATGGAGGACGAGTAAACTCACGTTTTTGTTAATCCACAGTGGATCGCTGTGAAACTCACATTGGTGAAAAAACGTATTTCACAACCCCAAATCTGGAGTTCCAAACTTATCTCGTTTTTGTGTTACCCACGTAATTGTTTGGGTCCAATTGCGTCGCAAGTGAAACGGAACAAAAGGATTGTCGCTGTTGAATTTACACAGTTATTGCAGTTTTCCATTCCCTCCATATGCCTAAGCGGAAAGTGTAAGTAATGAATACTTGCATTTATCAGTTTAATATATTCCTCAAAATGCTGTGAATTTCCATTCACTAATCAGATTCACCAATTTTATGTGACAGAGTTTCATGGGCGTAGATTTTGCATTGACT
>JAODTT010056625.1:0-15191 GCA_025400115.1 Pentamera pediparva
AGCTGACGGTCACGAATCAAGTGACTAACGTCACTGATCCTTACCATCCCCGTCTCCCCAATAACCCTGACATTGTACACACAGTCTTGTTTGCCTGTCAGCGTATCAATTACAAGGTCATGGTAGCTGATCTCCTTGAAGTTACTAGGTATGTCACGCATGCAATATAATATTGCATCGCCATCAACAATGACGACTTTGACATCAAGAGGTGGAACTGATGCATCATTCTGCTCTCCCCTAATTCCAGCCCATCCTGACAAAGCTTGGGAGTGAATGAGAGGTCACAGATGTGCTGTTTGCTGGCCTGGAAGAATTAACCTGTGCTATCTATCGTCGACCAAGATTCAAAAGCATTGATAAACACCGGTTCATCCTCATCAAACTGTCGAAGAGAGGTGCTGCGATGATACTAAATGGAATCTTGGTCGCAGTGTGGACCTAGCGATAAAACCGTCCTGCCGTGGAGTATTGCAACAGCATATCTGTAGAGGTAACTACCAGGTCGCTATATCATGTATATGGAGACGTGCATATATTCCCATTCAAGACGTTCCATCGCCAACTGAAGAACATAGATGAACTCTGAAGTCTGGTTCAATGGAGCCATTGTGGGTATAGAGATGCACCATTTTTCTCTCCAAGCGCTAGTGGACGAAGTTAGAGTACTTGACCCAAGCTCTGAATCAGATGATGAAGATTCTGAAGACCAAAACTCACCACCTGCTCCGTCAGAAAGCGATGACAGTGACAGCGAATTGTAGTACATGTTGGAAATGACATCAGGATAACCAGAAATCTAGAGGAGAAGTACTTGCATCACGTGTTAGTTCTAAATGCCAAGCAGCCATTTTGGAATTCAAGACGGTTGAACATGTTACCAGCAAATGGCTCAGCATCAATACCACTGAGCCTAGTGGAACACTCGATGATGAAAACATGGCAATTTTCCTATTTTTAAATGGCTGCAACAGCACAATAATGCAGTGTTGATGTTGTTGATCTTATTGGATTCCTTAACTCTGAAAACATGGGTTTGTGAAAGTGAATGTAGTTCCAAATGGCGGCAATCTTGAATTTCAGAATGGCTTCGTCAGTACAATGACCCAGTGTCTGAGTGTCAATGTTGTTATTCTCATTGAATTCCTTGTCCCTGATACAGTCCAGTCGGAGGCTGCCAGGTGTTGATCCTCTCACTGCCTCGCTTCGAAGCCTTGTACGTCATAGTTGGGTTGCAACCCTCACTCTCTCCCCTCACTGTGGGAATTGCTCAGTTGAGCTATAACGCCACTGCTGTTCATTCCAACTCGTTCAACTCGCTCATCTTGTAAACAGCACCGCTACACTGGTTGTGTTCCTATGTCCCGCTCTGTTTCTCATTCTTCCTCTTCCACTGTAAGAACTTCCAGGCTCTGGAATAGTTAACCACACTCCTGTTTCCCTCCTTCCTATAATCTCCACACAGGCCTTCAATTGTATGATCAACAAGCTCTATCTCTCCCTCTCACTACCCTACCATAATCCTTCCTTGTGGGCCTTGTCATATGGTCTATCCCTTCAGCAGTTCAGCCCCTTGCACGTCATTCTTTCATAGAAAATTAAAAGAGTGGTATCAGTGACGCTTTGCATGCACAACATTCCGAGTTCGAATCCAGCATACACCGGGCGGAGTTTTCCCCAGGGTGGCTGTACTTGCAGTTGCGATGGGTGAGGTCTTGGTTTTCATTTCCTGGTTCCGCTGTAAAGCAGTAGACTTGTGGGTTTCTGCATGGGGTTTGTTTGGGATATTCGCAATAAGTCTCGTCGGTCGGCTGTGAGCAGTCATGGGCATGATCTTCCGCACCTCCAGGTTCCGAGGAAGTGGTCGAATCTTGGAGTCACTGATCGTCCGTCGGATGGGGACGTAAAATGGCGGTCCTGGGAGCAGGTTGGTATTAGTTGCACCCCTGCCTCGATATCATCTGCGTACTCGTTGAGAAGGCGAGTTACCGCCGGTGCTCACCCACGATCAAACGATTGGCCAGGGTTCCTTGATGAGCCTTAATTAGCTTTCTGGACCCGTAGCAATCAAATGGAATCAAATACACAGAGATTTGATTGACAATTGACTTCGACAAAGAACAAAATTTCATTTTTATTTGCAGTCGTTTTATTCCATCGTCACTTCCCTCTCATTTATACAAATGTACAAAGGTTACGCTTAAAATGTAGTTTTTGAAAACTTGTCAAAAATGTTACAGAGGATGCAAAAATGTGGTTACTTACAGGAAATATGAAAAAGGCGTACGGAAATGAAAAAATAGGCACATACTGAATTTGTACTGTTTTGGGTGGGAGATAATCCAGCGCTTAACAAGGCACACTTCACAATGTATCGCCCGTACACTCCAAAAGTGTTTAGTAATCAAACACATTTCCTAAACACTATTTTGACCCCGCTTTTGAAACGCGTTCTTTCCTTAGACATGTCTAGCAATTAAATATTTAATATTTAGCAATTACAAACAGCACGTTTAGGAATTTGACACCGTGTTCAGCGTTTGAACGCGTTTTAAAAGTGCTTTAGGAGTGTAGGCTATACCGTCAAAAATGGGAATTAATGGAACGAATTTGATAGTAGGAATGGGTACGAAATACGCCAACGCTTCAACTCAACTGGAATAATATAAGGAAATTATATGTACACGCTCTCGAGCAGTTACGGTAACCGGAGAATCAGAGGATCCGAACAGGTTCGAATATAGCAAATTAGCGCGTTGTCTGATTTTGGATGCACCTGTATATGCATTAACATCGAGAACGCAGTATTGATTTTTATTTGTCGGGCAGCAGGCAGCTCTCGTTTGGTTGGACGAGAAGCAATCCAAAACGCCAAACGGAGACGACTGACAGGCTGAACAGCTAAAGCGCAGTATCCAGGTCTGGTCCATCAGTCCAATGCAATGTATAGGATGCCCGGCAACTAACACATAGACATAAGACATAGGCCTAGGTATATTTTGTTCAAAATGCAAATCGACCACGTGACGGGATCTATCGGCCGTGAATGACGTCAGAGAGTTCAACACCATGGCCCGCTCTCAAAGTGTAGAGAGACGATCACTCGATTTAGACTGAAATGAAGGGCAACTCTACATCATTTGCCGTGAATATCGTCTCTGTTTAGATTTTGGAATTTCGAAAATCCCCTCATAATAATAATTGTTATTATTTTCAGTCTAAGGGATTGAGAGCATAATTGGGAATCTACATTGGGCGTATCACTCTGAAAAACAAAAATATGAACCGTTTACTCTTTTAAGAGAGTGGAGTGGAGAATCACTCCAAAAGAGTGAAAGACCGTTTACTCCGAGAGAGTGTGAACGATCACTCCATCCGAGTGAAAAATCGCTTCAAAAGAGTGAAATCTCACTCGGTGTGTAGTTTCTCCAATGATCACTCTAACTGTTGATAAGGAGTTTTCAAGGTGATCACTGGAGATACCGAGCGAAGTATCTCTCTTCTGGAGTGAGTCTCACTTCTCTCGGAGTGACGTTTCACTCTTTTCGGAGTGAACTGTCACTCTCCGGAAGGAGTAGTTCACTGTTTCGTTCTCAGAGTGTGGCCAGTTGTGAAAGCACATTGATTTAGAGAGGCTGAATGAATTGCACGTGTTTTACTGATATGGTTCATTCGCGGTAATAATATTGGTATAACGACTTTCCAACACTTAATCTTCGATGAATTTAGAGTCGGACGAAAGCCGATAAATGCGGCATTTGATGCCACAATATGCATATACGTCACCGTATCCCGTTATATATGTTAATATATTGCAATTTATCCCATTGATTCGAGATGCTTATAGGCCTATATATGAAGACTTGTCGAAGATTCGGTTTTGCAGCAACATGGGTTGAAGTTACCGCATACTCTCGTAAATAATAAGAGTGGAAAAGAAATCTAACAGATCCCTGATGCAACCCCTTTATTGAAACCAAATCTTCTGGATTGATTACTATTCTAAATGAATCAGTATCCTTAATCTAATGAGCATTACAATAGCTAAGTCTAATTGACTATTTCAAGTCTTTCAGAGGTGTTGCATGAGGGAACAATCTACTAAATTCATTTTTCACTCTTAACATTTGAGAGAGTACTCTTTTGAACAAGATTTAGGCTCTCTGTGTGTCAATATAATATGTTATCACACAGGTCGTTGAACTCGGACAAACTGCCAACTGGCCGAAGGCCAACGTTATCAGGTTATGGCTGGAATTAATGGAACGCAGATAAAGATTCTCTGTAGCGATGAGTTGTATAGTTCTCATAGGGATATCATGTTTGTATGCGTTTGCGTTTAGATGAACTTGGCTTGTTCACAGACATAAGGGGCAATACGTTTCAGTAGTTTGAATATTCATCACGTCACTTTCTCAGAATACACTTGGAACATATTTAATTTCAGTTCACAGATAATTTGCTCCTTTTTTCGATATAAATAGGCTAGTATAATAAGCGGACATTTATGAAAACGGTCGTATAGTCGATTGCATAGGACAGCCAAGTGGTATGCACCATAAACTAGATGCACCTAATTTTGTAAGACAAAAATCGTCAAGATTTTGATCTTATAATTCATCCTCCGTCACAAACAGTTATAAAATAACTAATTCTACACATTATGGAATGTTATATGTGGTTGCGTAGTTACACATCTACAAAGGTTTCACAAAGATATACACGTTTCATATCAATGGTCATAAATGATAGCCTCCGCACAAAGCATGCTAGCAGTCACGCTATTAAAATGTATAGAACGAACCACGGAATGTTGATCATAATGGTTTCTCCTAACGTAGGGAAATCATAAAATAAAATAATATTACAAAACCTCATTTGTTGCTCGAAATATTTCCGCCAGTGGCTGCATATTAAAATAATTGCTTCTGTTTAATTCTTTCTGTAGAATTATCAAACGAAAATTACGAAAATCGAATTTTGGACTGTATATATCGCTAAACTACTCACTTCTCCTGTCTTCTCCATTTCGTAAAACGGGAAATATTATTATTCAATATTTAATGTGGATATATATTGACCAACGAACACACCATGTTCAGATGTGTAGTGAAAATAATGACCACTCGAAACTAGGTTGTGGCGCTATGTTTATCAATAGCGCCATCAGCAGATGAAATACTTAATTCTAATTCTACTCTAATTTTGAATTTTTGATTGCAACAGGGCCGATGGCTTCCACACGAAGACCACTAAATGTACGAAAGACGTTATGTAGTAATCTAGTAACTCTATATAGAAAACATCACGTAAAACGGGGTCAATTGCATGCCCAATTTATTTCAGTTAGTCTGCAACAATTCTGAACCTGTATAAGCAGACAAGTGCACTCTCTTGTATTATAAGAGTTGAAAAAATAACTCTAATAGACTGTTCCCTAATGGTACTCCTTTGATATACCTGAAACCTAATCTATTAGATTTATTTCCATCCTGAATAGATCAGTGTACTAAATCTAATCAGCGTGAAAAACGATCTGAACGACTATATGTTAAGTATTTCAAAGGAGTTTCATTAAGGATCAATCTATTGGATTACTTTTTAACTCTTATCATTTGAGAGTTTACTGTCAGAAATATCGCCAGGGTCTATTGGCTGATTGGTATAAATGGCTGCGCCGTGTCCGTATTACGTTGATATAATATGAGCTAACACTACGATATTGGATTGAAAGGCGACATATTTGTGAGATTGGCATTGTAATTAGCGAACACGATTATAAAATACTAATTTAGAAAAAGAACAAAACTTAACAATGAAAGTATATCGGTATACTACCCCACTCGCGAGGGGGTATGACCACCTCGTCGAAATCGAATTCGAGTTTTTTACACAAGAATCTATGCGTGAAATCGCAACTATAGTACCGGTAACAGTATAGTAGTCACATGTTCCCATAAGTTCGATACGATTAGGCATGCAAAATAGTTATGCCGAACGGATGAATTGTATACTGTGTAGGAAAACAGTCACCGGATCAAAATACGATGGCATCATGACACCACCTGGGTTAATTTAGAGGCAGGGATTTCTCTATTTCGGAAGAGAATCCCTCTACCCCTCTCTCCGTAGTGCCAGCAATGTGTCCACCCTTCGAATATTAGGGTAAACATATCGAAAAGAAGTATTTTTTTGAACACCATATGATTTGCAATGATGAGTTTGATTGACCTTGGCATGTTTCAATTTACATACATATCTATATAACTATAGATTATAAATCTTGGAGACGCCGCGTTATTTCTGCTACGCAATCATGACTCGAGAGTAGACTCGCATGCTGTATATGCATTCAAGCAAGCATTATATTCCGGCATAAAGTTGATCGACACCTAAGGGTTGATCGTCCTTGGATTGGTTTGGAAGACTTGGACGTTTTCTTCTTGTTCACTTCCCAGACATCCGCCAACATGTCCAGACCATCAGAGAGAGCAGTCCTCGTTGCGAGAACACCATGGTTACCCCCACACCCGAAGGTGCGTAACCACCGCGTCATCGCACTCTGCTTTCGTCGTCATCATCAGATAATTGTCGACCGTTCTCACAGTCTTGCTGTTTTCCGCGATCTCAGCAGATAGCTTTGCTCGGATGGAGAGAGTGATACTTTTGTTTTTCGCTGTGCCACCTCAGCTTCGCCGCTTCACCGAGCACGTGGAGTCCATCCAAGGAGATTGCGCCGAAGGGACCGTACGGGACAGCCGGGAAAACTCCGCGACTGAAGTTGAATTTCAGGTCAGAGTCACATCCTTTGGGTGACAACGAGGAAAGATACTTGCTGGCGTCTCCTGTCGAGAACTTCGGAATGGAAAGGAATGGCGAACGGATCGATGTCGTAAGGTTCGTTTCACAGGGGCTGAGCTTCGACTCTTCTGCACGTGGCGGTGATTCCGCGGTTCTCTCTATGGCTCGCGGGTCGAGACGTTTGTGGGATAACGGTGAATAGAGGGCGATAAAGGGTACCTGCGACTGGGAGTGGGCGACTGGAGGCGCTGGCAGCGTCCTCATGTAATACGAGCTAAGCTGGGATAACGTGGCCATGCGTTCCAAGGACGGGTAGGGACTGAGCCCCTCGTCTCGCGGACTGACTGATGACCTCGGCGTCTTGTAGGAGTCGGAGTGTCGGATGTGCTGCAGGTGCAGAGGGGAGGAGGGTTCCGGGGTCAACGAAGGTAACGACGGAGACCGACAGGTGCTCACCCCGCTGTCGGTATCATCCCCGTAGTGTCCAACTGCCTGGGACGCAGGCAGGTCGTCGTTCTGGTCGCAGAGCGAACTGTCCGCGCTACACTCGCTGTCACTCCTCTCCCGGTAGTCGACGCTCTGTTGTTCGTCGGACGCGATCGCCGCTGCGATGTTCTTCCGGTTGGTCTTGCGACTGATGGTGAACTTCTGCGGGTCCCTCCCCTCCCGGCGGATTATCTCCGGGAGTATCCTCCTCCTTGCGTTGATGAACCAGTTGCAGACTTGCAGCATGGAGAGGTTGGCGATGCGAGCCAGGCACATCTTCTCCTGGTCGTTCGGGTAGGCGTTATACCGGTGCTCGTACAACCAATTCTTCAGGATCGTGACCGCGTCCTTCGGCAGATTCCCGCGCCTCTTCTTCCCAACTCTCGAGATCGGAGGAGAGACGGGTTTCTCGATTGGCCTCGAGACGAACGCGCCGTTCGGACGGAACTTCTTGTGAGTGAACCCCGTATATTCTCCAGGGTGTTCCTCCCCGTCCATTTCTGTGTGATCTGCAAAATATAAAAGATACAATAGTTATTATTGTGGATATTGATCGTTCAGAGGTGCATATCGCGGCCCAAACATTTTGATCATAGCCTAATTTAATAAGACACTGAAAGTACCGTATACGGTATAGACTATTCCATTTTTTAAAGGTCAAAAGTCGTCACTTATTGGTCAGATTTCACCAATTAGAGGTCAAATTTGGCATTCCTACTTACTATTCAGTGCATAGGTTGTCTGCGGGGTGCTTAGCCCTAACTTTTGTGTTTTTTCTCACCCTCTCTCTTTAACCACCAAGTGTCCAAAGCGTGCTGTCGTTTATACCGTACTTCAAAGAGTATAGACAGTTTTACAACTCGGGTCATCCAAGCAATTAGTGGTCAAGTTTGACATTTGTTTAATTCAGTACATAGGCTGACTGCGGTGTGTTTAGCTTAATCTTTCTGGGGAATATCAACTTGGTGTTTCTCACGCCCTCTTCAACCCTCAAGTGTCAAAAGCGTGCTGTCATGATCATACTTCAAACAGTGGACAGTTATAAAAATCGCGGGTTATCCAGGAACCAAGCTCTTGACCGAAAAGTGACTCGCAACCCTCAAAGTTGTTTACGCAGATGTTTAGATCCAACAAATAAACGAAATTTGCATGTGCCATATTTCGCGTGTAGGCTTCACCTTGTTAAAACCACGGAATACTATTGGGATAGTAGATCCATGTTAAAAATATGAACCATGAGCAGACACATACGACAATTACGAGATGCGGGCTTCATATAGTTGAAGAGCCAATATCGTAGCAACTGACGAGAAAGCGACGGCGTCGTCTGCATGATGTCACCATAAAATCGGTCCATGCAGAACAAGTCGATATTCCATAGCGATATGGTACCGGTATATCGTCACTACGATGCATCGAAATTAGTATTTTCGTGACGTAATGCAAACGACGCCGCTTTTTCGTAGGTTGCTACCAGACGATATTGCCTGTCGAGCCTCGTAATCAGGTGATCCAGTGATGGTCGGTTGGAATCCACATTGCGCCATTGATCTAGGTGCTCCATCCCGATTGTTTCACTCCACCCAGGTGTAAATGGGGAGCTCGCGCGATAACAGACTTATACAGTGATATGATGTACCGGTATGTGGCTGCTGTTATGTGGAAAGTTCCCCAGGGGATGAACATGGCGACGGGCGAAACTTGTTCATTTCGCCATGTGTGAACTACAAGGGTGTGCGCTGTATGGCGTGGGTTTGACAAGTAACCAAAGACAATTCTGAAAATATGGATTCCACCCAGGCCTGTGCACAGCGCTATTAAAATTGAAATCATCATTATGAAAGGTATTCGAGTGATCCATGTATGACTGAGCAGGTTTTCCATTTGTATTCAACTATATTCACTCTAAAAACATCAGGTTGAATTTAACCAGGAATACGGTCACGGATTAACTGACACATTCCTGGTCGACTTTAATCAGGAAAGCTGGTCAGTTTGACCCGGAAAATTCGAGATATTGATCCGGATTGTGTCATTTTGACCGGGATTTCCTGGTTGATTTGATCGGGAATAGGTGTCGGTTAATCCGTGACCATATTTCTGGTCAAATTACCCATTGTGCTTTACAACCACTGGTATGCCAATCAGCTGGTTCTGTATACTGTCAGCATGACAAACACGGGATTTGAACGTGTCTTTGCGGAATTCGAAAATCAGGCAGTCTCCACCTGATTAAATGTTTACTCAGCCCGCGAATTTAATATGACGATGACGTAGCGAGCGAGACGAAAACGAATGACAAATAAATTTGTAATTTACTGTCGAGTTAAAAAATGGTGAACTGTGGACTCGGGATTCAGTACACACGAATCAATCATTCGTCAATACTACGAACGGCTGGGAACACCTGTCAACGCTCTGTTTACTGTGGCAGTCATTAAACAAGCAAAACATAGGATGTTTGCTCTAAAACTCGACGAAATACAATGCACGGCGTGCACAGAACTGCTTGCTAAAATTACGGTATTCATAGGGCAAGCCACGAATATAGTCCATTCACAAAAGGTACTCATGCGTCGTCTGGAAGTGTCAAGTTTTCGGGGTCCAATGAGAGACGGTCGCAGTAGCCACCACCTGTTGCCGGCCTCGTACGCCCGGTTGCGACTTTCCCAGCGCCTCTGGGGTACCAGATGGCGTACGCTGGGTCCGTCGCAATGCGACTACGGTAGACACGCCGATTTTGACGGAGATAACGCCTCGGCCTATCTAATCACTTGAATGAGACTGGCCCGATCGATAATTCGTTGAGCGGTGATTTCTCACTCCCCGATTATACATTTTGTGATTCCTTTCATGACGACACGTCTTTGGTATTGATTCTCGTCACTGCGATGAGTGCAGTCCCGGTGACTCATATAAAGGCCTTGATTATCCACAAAAACATTCCTTCGCAATTACAGGCAACATATCCGCAGCATTTAGGTTATTTGTTTATTATTCATTCATTTATTATTATTATTGTTGCAGTTGCAGAAGGCCTACATCACGCGCTGGCAGATAGTATTATATGTT
The DNA here is from genome assembly GCA_025400115.1 of Pentamera pediparva. Taxonomy (NCBI): domain Eukaryota; kingdom Metazoa; phylum Echinodermata; class Holothuroidea; order Dendrochirotida; family Phyllophoridae; genus Pentamera; species Pentamera pediparva. The sequence continues at coordinate 10,360 of JAODTT010056625.1, forward strand.
TTGGAAGTATTCCAAGATGATCGTCAATAAACTCGTAGGTGGGCAATTGGTTTGCGGAAGTTAGTCATTTGACGCTCAGCACCGATATTCCATCATGAACATGAACGCTGGTCATAAAGGGCGCCCTCTGCTCAGCCTTACATCGGCAACAACAAGAACAGCTGAACTTTCAACCACAGGAGGAGACACACATAGTACGGTAGTACCGTAACGTGAATAACCAGTTAATTTAGAGTGAGATTAGGTTAAGGGTTGGGGTTGGGGCGGTAACAGGGTCAGGGGCGGAGAAACCATTCAATGAGACAGCAAGTGTCCTATCCACGAAATACCGGGTAATCGTTGGGTACGTATATGCTATAAGGCAGTACGGTACACGTCTTCAGCAAATCCACGATGTATATTGTATTTCATAAACCTTGAACTCGTCAAAATTGGAAGCTGTATTCTATCCACGAACATATTCTGCAAGCCCACCATTCGTCAAACCTGAAATACACGAGGAAACGTAGCCAGTGAAGGAGCGAGTGTAGTCTAATCCCTGTGACGTATTGCTGTACATCCGTAGTACATTGTCTAGAGTCTAGACATACCACCGGTGATGTAGCCAATTATATGCGCGAGATTCTTCATTTTCATCTACGAACCACACTTGAAGCCAGCCATTACAGATAATACGTTCTCACTTCGATATAGGAAGAGACCGCAACGAAGAACTAGAGGGCGGCATGCAGTCTAATGACAGTCTAATGACGTCAGACCTGCTGCGTCTAGACTTCGTGGTGATAACCTAAAGTTCAAATCAGCTGATTGTGTAAACAGTACATTGTCAGGCATGCTAGTATCGGACCATAGGGACAAACTAACCGTTATCAGCTAGACAGAGCTTTGACTGACAGACTACAATCAGTAATCGCCGGTGTCATTCTGACACCGAAGGGCATCTGACGGTCTTTCCAGGGGCAACCCGGCGTTCATTGTCTTACACTCTGACATCATACCTTCGCCATGACGAGGCACGAGGTTTCCGCGTGGATTTGGACAATGACCAATATCACCCTGCAGTAGTAGTCATAGGATTTTTCTTTTCAATTGTGTTCTGGAGTCCCTTGGATTTGACACAAAAATGAATACGGTACCTATTTATATAGACATCATCATTTCTACGGGATACGCATTATGCATCCTGATGCAACCCCAATGTGGTTCTCAAAGTTCGGCTTTTCATGAGAACGCCCACATACTGACAGACCTGATGGCATAGACGGTCATCACGGACCAGGGTGTGACTGCAAAGGTCTGATATTGGCCAGGTCGTGCCCCTCAACCAGACCACCATAACACAGGTCTGCATATCATGCCTATAGCTTACTCATTGGTTATTTCAATCCAGGCCTTGTTGTACCCGGCAAAGCCTCGCAGGTTCAGTGAAAAAACGCGTAGTCATTGGGTCGGCAACTGACAGGAAGACTGTATCATTCGTTTCAGCACACGACAATGCCCGATGGAGAGTGTGGTAAGCCTAAACGTGTGATTGAAGTGGGTTGCCCTAACCACGGAAATGTCAATGCCTAATTTGGAACATAACTATTGCCTTACAACCAGATAACATTGTGTTCTCCTTCCGGTGGTCACTGATCAGAGCAAAATATGTTTCGACCTTGTGGATGCGTGCAAGTGAGTCACGTGATGTCCCCAGGCAGAGACACGTCACGCCAGGGAAATGCTCTCGGTATTCCCCTGGTCACGCAGGTACCCTGGTTCTGAAAGTGTAGTCATTATCATTATTATTCACTTTCTAAAGAACGAGGAGTAAACAGCGGAAGTGCCGGACACGTCATGGGCCGATAACAAATGTTCGAAAAACTTGTTTGTTTGCGGCAATCAGTGGATTATTCTGCAATATTTGTTCGAGAGTAATATCCCCGTGTATATGCGTTGTAACTCATTTCCCGTACACCTTAGGGCAATCCTCATATTTGCGGCGGCGCCCGGCCTTATTTATATGCTCACCCACCGGCCTGTCACGCAACGTCCACAAAGGGTGAGAGGCGCTGGTACAATATCAAAGGCAGGCGGTCGGTGATATCAACTAAGTACAGTCATGACTGAAAGAGGAACTTTCACAAAGACATCTATCGGACAACATCGACTCCTTTATAAGAATACGATTTGCTCTTCTCATTCAGTACACCTAATACCGTGGTTTCGAAAGTCGCGAGCACAAGAAGGCTTCCTTGTACTGTCAGCGCAGATGGTAGATATCTATATTACACTCACAGCCATCACGGTATAACACTAACAATGGACGTTTCTTTTTTCATCAAACTTGGTGAAGAATACCAGTATACCATTGACCTCATTGCCAGGCGAAAAAGAAACTAATTCCAATAATATAGTTTCAATTCTCCTCCCGAAAGTGGCTGTGAGAGACAGTCATCGAACGAATAAACAATACAAGAGGAATCCATCGGCTGTTTCTTTTACATCCTACCCCTGCGTGTCGGATTGAGTTTATGGACAATATGCATGTCATGCTCAATTATAAACCAACCGCACGGGACGGTTGCACTATTTATGAATACAGCAGTCCAGAGACAATCACGCGCTTTGATATCGTCGGGGCCGAATGCTTCTTAGTTCAAACGAATTGGGGTTCCCTGTTCATCAACTCACGGTTCTGTAATATGTGGCCCGATGAGGTGTTCCCTTACATTCGGTATGGGTGATTGCGGGGAAAGATTACATTCCCGACTTCCCGCGGAAGCAATAAACTCAACTAGTATTGCCAAACTATGTCAGAAAAGGATGGGCAGCTTTTGGATTGAAGTTGACGCTGATGGAACCAAGGGCGCAGCCGTCATGGGGTCGAGAGTCCTCCGTACAAAATGTTTTTTCCACACACAAAATGTTCTTAATTCGTGTTCGCCTCGGACTCTCCAACCCCCTGCCAACTTTCAGCCAGTGGTTGCGCCCTTTGTAGGAACAGGCGCAGGGAGGAAATAAATCGCAAAACACGAGAAGTTACTGCACCGTCATATATCTTCCACGGACGCACACGTGAACCGCTCGCACACACACACACACACACGCACTGCACAGACGCACACACACGCACGCACACACGCACACGGGACAAAGTGAGTATTGAATAGCTGGGTGACCCTCGTGTGACATCGAGTTCCCGGGTAATGACGAGGTGATCAGGGTGATGCATCGACGGTATAGGGCAATATAATCAAGCAATCAACTTATCGAAGCGACGAATTTAACCTGTCTGGTCTAGATTATTACAAGGTCCGCCCTGCCCCTATAGGAAAGGCTGCATGGTCAACAGTCGAACACCTGCGTCGGGATGTTAATAAACACAATTAAATACCGATCCCTCGGTCGGAAGAGACGATTTCCTGTTTGCTCAAATGTGGCTTTTGTTATGAATATATTTAATTCGGAGAGGCTAAGTGAGATTTGACAGGTGGAGGGATCCGGCGACTTCCCCCAGGGGGAAATGAGTTACCAATTACAGCGCTCATGAGCTAATACCTGGCCGCATATGGAAATGCACTCAGATCGAGGCGACTGTAGCCACTATGGCTACAGGCTCACGGGGGCCTAGTTTTAGACAAGTTCATCCAAGGACATTCTGAAGTGTCCCCTCTCATCGCGACCACCTGCGCCGAACGCTGCACCCGAGTACGAGAGTCAGTGAACTGATCGAACGCATTATAGCTGATTATCTTAATATTATGTCACTTGGCCTTATTAGGCGTATTGAACAGTTGAAGGAGGATATGATTGGCTACCTGATATCCTCTACCAAGGATAATATCACACAGAAGAAGCAGAAGGCGATTGGTGCTATCCGCGTAGGTTTCAAACTGTGTGGACATTTCGAAAGACAATGTGCTCAAATCATTCAATCATTAAATTCACGCCTCCATCAAATTAAAAGTGACGTTTGAACAAAACACGCATTTCATGTTGCAATCGCTCTAGAAAATATGTTAATTTTATTTTAACGCAATTTCTAGGGGTATTTTGGCGTATTACGAGGTCTACTCCAAAATGCCGAAGATTGTGTGAAAAAATAAAAGCAGGCTATAACCTAATTGCAATTATTATGTACCGGTGGTAAACTCACGAATTCCACAAACGCACTCGCTTGGTGTGATCTATTAACACACCAGAATGTCGCCTCAACCGCTAGGCGATAATGAAGCGCGCTTTATACTGGTTCATAATTGATAGCCCTACCCGCAGGCATTTCATCCATCTTGTTGATGAACCCAGCCATTTGCATGCATGTAGGCCTAATTGGTGAACGCATCAGACACTCCCGCGTCCTTGTTCTATAAATGTTGATTGGAGCTTCCGCGTTAACTTCTGAGGGCGATTCGAACAACCATTGTCTGTAGCGAGGACTATAGGACCACGACAAGAGGACAAGAAACAGACCGGAAGTCCTGGAACGCCTCGCTGCGGGAAGAGATAAAACCCTGTGCGTGACAACCGGAAACGGGCAGATTGGGAGCAAATTACGAGCGCTGCCGATAACTTTAACTTGAGCAATATTTACTAATAGATTTGTTTGTGACCACTCCTCGACTGAACCAGGAAATTGAATTTGATGTTGTTTCTTATTGGAGAGCGCGAAACACGTCGATGATGGAGGGCGAGGCTTAACACAGACACAAAGTATTAATTTGTGAATGATGCATGCAATGGTTGAGTAGTGCTAGTGCCTGGTAAACTGATAGTAATCCAACTTAATTGGACATAGTAGCCGCCGAACCAAACTGGGACATGATCTGCTTTGAGTGGGCGTGGTTTAAGCT
>JAODTT010056626.1:0-10041 GCA_025400115.1 Pentamera pediparva
TATGATGATCATAAAAGTGATAATGTCAAGCCATCGATTGTCTGCTTTCTAGTCGATCCATATCAAATGTTTCCATAACATTCCAAAAACGTTTTGATGAAATATTTTAGGAACATTTTTCATCTTATCTCAAATTTAAGAAAAACAGTAGACCTACGAAACAGAACGATAATATAATATACTTTGACAACACTAACATAACTTTTGCACATTTTGGCGCGAATCTCTTGCCACCAAAACCTTTTCAGAACACTTTCAGACGTTTTTGAAAATGTTTCCAAAACAGTCCGTCAAAATGTTTTGAAAACATTTTCCTAACTCATGTGTTACTCAACATAAAATATTTCCGGAACATTCGGCGGAACATAATGTGTTCAAAACGTTTTTGTGCTCGTAGGGTAGGCCTATATTCGCTTCAATTTTTCGTTGTTCGTTTGCAGTATATGTAACCCTAGAATGAGAACAGCTTGCAAATTACTGAGGTTGCAACCTCAGTATTTTGACCTAACTTAATTATATCCTCGGGTATTATGGTTTTGGGTGTGTATCTGCCGCCGTCACAGTCGCCGCCCGTAACTTTAGGCGTTAGCGCAATAGCTCTCCAACGCAATGTCCGATTCTCACGCAACTTGGCACACAAGTCCGCCCTCAAGAAATGTCGGATGGATTCGAAAGTGGGCGTCGCTGCAATGCGGGGGCTGCTATTTTCCTAATTTAGCCCAAATTTTGAAGTTTGTCGAATTCAAATAAAACTTGGTGGGTGGGAACTACAGTTGGTCCTCACATATGTGGAGGTAATTTCATGGAGGTCAAATTTGTGTGATTTTCACGATTTTGCCCAACAATGTCGGATTTGAACGAAACTTGGTGGCCGGTGGGGACTAGGCCTACAGTTGGTCGCGACATATGTGGAGGTCATTTCAAGGTCACCGGAGGTCAAATCCACGTAATTCTCACGATTTTCTCCAACATTGTCGGATTTGAATGAAACTTGGTGGATGTAGACTACCTTGGTTTCGACATTGTTCAATGCAGGGATATACACGTGGGCGGTTTACCCGCCTACACATGTCTAGTTTTAACTTAACTTCAAATTATTTTATCTTGAAAGTGGGGGGATGATTGTGTAGAACATCCCCCCTTGACCAAAAAGTGGAGAGGTTTATATCCCCCATCCCACCGGGATGTGCGCCCCTTCCCCCTCCCCTTTGTGAAATTCCAGCAATCTGGTGTAATGTAGCTCACCTAAACAACCACCTTGTTTTGGAAATCTGAATTTTCATCAAGTCCATGAGAAATTTGATGCTGATTTTCTTTCTGCCAAAATGTGCAAATCGAGCAAGAGGTTCCATTAGGCGATTACGTTTGGGAAGAATGTTGATGAACTACCCGCGGAAAGGTACGGGACCATATATGGGTGTGTTCTGCTCCCCATTGGGAATTCTGTTAACCTCTAGATGGCCTTAGGTGTAATCTAGTGCAAAGTACAAGTAGTACACCTGCAACTACTCCGATTTGGATATTGGCACTTCCCCTTCACCGAATACAAGTTTAGATGATATTCTTGAGTGGGGAATGAAGATCGGTAATTGAGCTGAGCATTTGAAGGGGATGTCACTTCGAAAGATGCTTGCATTCCTAAGTCTTAGTCCGATGTGGTGTAGGAGAGAAGTCTAACAGTGAAGCCTAGAATTCTAATTCTACCTATTGGAAAACTGTTCATTTCCAGGTGGCCCTAAATGCAATCTGGTGCAATATAGCATACCTAAACACCCCCAGCACCCCGCGACCTACGCCTATTGTCCAGATCTACTATTCATAAGTGGGTGTGACTTGGCAGAAAAATCACAAAATGCCAATATGGCTGGGTGAGCTGTTGTGATCATGCATGTCTATTTATCTATCTATTTAACTGTCCGCAATTGATTCAATTTGCAATTCCTCCTATATCCTGCGAGGTTCATGATGAAATTTGGTCACAAGTGAAGGGTCATTCAGGATGTTAATAAATTGAAGGTCCAAGGTAATCTACGGTCAATTTCGGCCATTTTGCAAAAATACGCTAAATGCTCATCCTCTTAGAGAGTTCAAACCCGAGGATCATGAAAGTTGGTCATCATTATCGAGTACCAATGCTACAAACGGGGTGTTCAGGGATTCAAAGTCAAAGGTAATCTGGGGAACATTTTGGCCCAAATTGTCATTTTTAGGGCCTTATGAGAAAAATGCTTCTAGTACATATGGGGTGTTCACGAATTTGAGGTCAGAGGTCATCTACGGGTCTATTTCTGCCATTTTGTTCGAACGGCCGAGTGGCTTCTATCTCCACAAAATAGATTAGATGATCAAGAAAGTTGGTTAGTACTATCATTGACTAATAGTACATATGGGCTGTTCAGGTATCTGAAGTCAAAGGTCATCTATGTGGTCAATTGCGACCTTTTTGTTTGAATTGTCAAGCGCTTCTACTCCTACAGAATAGATTCAGATGATCGAGAAAGTCGGTCAGTATGGGAACATATGGGGTGTTGATGAACTTAGGGTCAAAGGTCATTTAGAGGTCAATTTCGGTCATTTCGTTCGGACAATCTAACTGCTGGTTCTTCTACAGAATAGATTAGATGATCATGAGAGCTGGTCAGTATCATCATTGACAAATGGCACACATGGGGTGCTCAGAAATTTGATGTCAAAGGTAATCTATCAGTCCATTTCAGCTATTTTGTTCGAACGGTTAAGCGGCTCCTACTTGAGTCGGTCAGTAATATCATTCATCAGTGGTATATATGAGGTGGTCAGGAATTTGAGGTCCAAGGTCATCTAGGAGTAAATTTTGGTAAATTTGTTTGAACGGTCAAGTGGCCTCTACTCCTACAGAATAGATCAGGTGATCAAGAAAGTCGGTCAGTATTATCATTGACCAATGGTACATATGGAGTGATCAGGAATTTGGGGTCAAAGGTCATCTGAGAGTCGAGTTTGGCTATTATATCAAATGGTCAAGTGGCTTGTACTCCTCAGGATATATCGGATGATCATACAATTGGTCAGTATAAACATTTGACCAATTGTACATATTTGGGTGTTCTATCGGTAATTTGATTGATTTTGCAAATTCCCACTGGACTGCTACAAATACAGGTGAGCTACTGTGCCATTGGCGATCTTGTTGACACTTTTGGTGACACTTTTGGTGACATCTGTGCTCACTGTTACTATCGTGTTGTACTAGTGCAGTGTTGGTCCTCATCAATATTCAAAAGAGGTGGGGCTGCAAGTGATTCCGCTGAACAATTCCCTTCAATACGATGTGTGGGAGATTAGAAAGAGGTAGTCTTCCTACGGTAGATGCTCCATAGTGAGCAGATGGTCATTCTTTCCGGGGGCCAAACTAATTAATATTCATGAGTGGGCGTGGCGTAGCGTACTCCGTCACATGACTGTATCTCTGCAGCCATAAACCTTCATGTGATGAAACTAGCATTGGTGTCAAAAGTAGGGGTTGTAGTAGGGAAAGCGGGGTTAGTTGGAACGCGGGGTAAGTTGAAACATTGGAGCTTTTCGTCCAGGAGCTCTCACTAAGTATCACCACCCGGGAGGGGCCCTTACTAGCACCAATCCACCAGAATATTTTCGGACCCGGTCAATCAACATCAGCATGGAGTAAGGGGGGATTCTTTCACGAAATTTGAAGTAATGTCTTTTTCATAGAGGGAAGTATCAACAATATACTGGTTCATTGATGAACACAGCTTCAGTACAGAGCCTCGAAATGAGACAGAAAATAAATATTTAGCTGGTCCCTATTCTATGTAATGAGCATACAAACTATGATTGGGCCCACAGGGTCAGTTGATGCATCTGATGTGAGGTTAGTTGAAACGGGCAGTATTCATAAAGCATTGCACACTAATTTGCTAAGATCCCTTTATCATCAAATTTGCATGTTAGAAACAGTCAACTTGGTCTGCAACCATAGCAGAGGATAACATTTTCTGAATGATCAGTGTTGCCTATTCGAATGCTCTCAGGTTGAACTTTTCTCCCAGCATCTATATAATGGAAAAAAATTAGAAAAAACACTATTTAGTGAGTCTGCAAGTGCATGGCTTCAATGTCATATCATAATGGAGCGAGGTAACCATGTGTACAGTTGTGAAGTTCCCATTTATTCCCGATATAAACATACCCCTCTGCTGTCAAGTGTCGCTTTTTCTTTCCGCAGCGTGTAAAGTTGGGACCTTTGGCGCAGACTGCTCGCAGACGTGCCATTGTTTGACCCCGGCGAACTGTAATATCCGGACGGGGGTATGCTCAGACGAGAAGTGCGCTGTGGGGTTCAGCGGAGAGAACTGTCAGAAGGACTAATGAGTCCATCGGTGCAAACTGCAGACGCGTTCAGATGGGGTCTGAGAGTTATATTACCCCCATCTGTTTCAACGTTACCTATCATTAGGGTAGATGTATGAAATATGTAGAAATTCTTCTGTTATATCTTATAAACAAATTTTGAGGCTTTCAAGGAAAATTTGTCCTTTACAGGGTTTCTATCTATATGTTTTGCATCGATGTTGTATTACACACGGCCCCTACTAGACATATTGTACATAAGCAGATGTGTTTCGGATCTACCCAGAAACCCAATTTGTCAACGATTGAGAATGTGTAAGTAATCCTACTCTACCAACCTCAAGCCTGATTTTAAACAGATTTGGAGAAAAAAATCCAACGAAGAATTTTCTCAGCGCGCTGGGAATTAAAACATCAACAATAGGGCAATCCCCGGAGTTGCATGATTTCATTGGCAATCATGTGCAAACTTTGTTCATTAAATCACCCATAACTTGTCATTATTGCTCTCCACTCAACTCCAAAATTGTCTAAAAGAGGTGCCCTCCCCATCAATCCTCATTTTGAGTAAATATTGCATTGAAACATGTTGCAAAGTTTGAAATTGTGTGACTATTGTGATCACCAAAACCATTTTCGGAAATCGCGAAATCAAATCACAATTTGCCTAAATTACAGGGCTTCTTTTTCCAAATTGTACAATTGTTCAACTTTCTGCCTAATTTGGTGGTAGTACCTGTATTTCTTTCATTTTTCACCTCGTTGCAAAGCTTGACATCAGTTGTGTATATAGCAATCCTTGAATATCATGGGAATTGCTACAAAATGGGAATGAATTACCAGTTCACCCAAATTATTGGAAAAACTGCACCTCTCTAACCTGCTGCGATTTCTTTTCTGACCATTCACCAATTATCTTGAGAAACTATGATTTCTTTCTCAATTCCCACAAATTGAGGCATTCCCATTCAATTTCGTGGGAAACCCTGTGCTTTGCGACTTCTCACCTTGTTCCAAAGTCTAAAATCATTCGAGCATTGCAATCTTTGAATATCATGAGACAAGTTGAAAAAATCAGCAGAATTCACAATTTTTCGGCCCAATTTATGGAGGAACCCTGTCATTGGAGCCTTCCCACCCTGCTGTGAAGTTTGAAATCTTTTGACCATCACAATCACCAATATATGAAAATATCGATTTCCCCCAAAATAAGCTAGGAAAATCTCCTCCGAATTCCACATTTTTTGTATGATTTCGTGATTTTTCCCTGTGACTTTTCACCTTGTTGCAAAGTATCAATCAGTCGAGCATTGCAGTCCATGAATATCATGGAAACATGTAAAAAATCTGAAAAATTCACTACAGAAATCAGGATTTCCCTCTCCAAATTCCAAACTTTCGAATTTTTGGCCTGAATTCATGAGAAAAATAACAATTATTGCTTTTTCACCCTGATGCAGAATTTGAAATCTTTCGATCGTTGTAATTACCAATTCTCTCGGAAAATAATGAAAAATCTCTATTTCTCTAAAAATAAGGGCATTCCCCTCCAAATTCCGAATTCTCCTAAAAAAATCCCTTAATTTGTGAGGAGACATATTTCATGACCATTCATCACTGTGTCAAAATTTCGGCCATTACAAACTCATGATATTTGTGAAAAACAATCAAAAAATCTCTCGGACATGCAAACCCACACACACACTCTCGTGAGCATACAAACGAAAACCTTCTCGCGTGCACCTCATTACTGGAACCCCCGACACCAATGGGTACCCCACCACAGGGTACCACTCAATGGAAGTAACTTGCCCAACAGAAGTGTTACCTGTTAACTGTTGCTATGACGACAAACAACAGTCAATATAGGCCTAACGGCAAACTGACTACAGCATCTCATCTGGCTCTGTGGGATCGATGAGATAACAACGGCGCTACCAATCCCAGCGACTTATTGTCACCGTCATAATTTCAAACAAGATCATATATATTATGTGTAACATAAACTAACTAATAAATTCACTAGACCAGTTTACATCGTCATATCTATTCACATATCGATCAGTTATAATTGTAATACCGGTATCATTACAGACCAAAATCTGAAGAAAGTAGCTTTTCTAGTTGTTATTATACAATTCTAATATATCTTCAGTCAGAAAAAAGAACTTCTAAACAAAGAGAATCGTTGGGTAAAAAGTGTTGGTTGGCTAACTGTATGAGAATACCAGTGGCAACAACAGGTAGAATAAATACAGTCCAGTATCATTGACCACAATGATTAGGGACGTGGAAATCACACTTTGCCGTGCTTTGCCGTACTAAGTGCATTCACATTAAAAAATCGCTCATATGTTTTTCGAGCCCAAATTATAGAATTCTAAAATGGACACAACAGGCTATCTCGAAATTTTATAATTTGGGCCTACAAAATAGTACAGATTCACGTATATTTTCAGAATGAGGCATCGAAACCACTACCTTGACTAGAGGTGAATGACCTCGATAAAACCCATCGATGGATTCAATATTTGTTCTATGTGGGAAATTCTCAAGAAAGTAATATGGGAACCGCACTATTTTTGGAGCCCAAATTGACTCGATTTGATTGCTACGGGTTCAGGAAGCCACTCAAGGATCATTGAGGAACCCTGACCATTGATTGTGAATGAGCACCGGCGATAACTCGCCTTCTCTTCTCAAATGTTATAAAGACAGGGGTGTAAGTAATCCCAACCTGCTTCCGGAACCGCCATTCACGTCTCAATCCGGCGGACGATCATTGAACTCAAGGATCCGATCCCATTTCTGGAACCTGGAGGAGCAAACGATTCATGTCCAACGCGAATGCTCACATCCGATCGACGAGACTTATTGCAAATATCCCAAACGACCCCAGAAACCCACAAGTACACTGTATATATTACAGCGCAACCAGGAAATGAAGACCCCAATACCTCGTTCATATCAACTGCAGTACAGCCACTTTGGGGGAAAACGCCGCGGTGTATGGGTTCAAATAGGACAGAGGCGACTAATTTCCAAGCTACTGGCAAACCGACTATACCTAAACGATGACCCCTTTTGTTTCGTATGGAGGCTCTGCATGGATTTGTGTTAAATTATGACTGGAAATGTTTATCCCATGGACGTCAACAAGGAGCTGATTTCAAGGAGAAATGGATCGAATTTTATCACTCACAGAAGCCAAATGAACTCGAGTTTGTCACTACATAAAGTTTATAATGTTTTGAATTCGGACCTTGCAGAGCGGGAGTCGAACCCGGAATGTCATGCATACATCACGCGTCATTGCGCCATGCCACTCTTCCGCTGTACTTCAGCTGTACTACTGTGGGAAACTCTCAATGAAATATACAGGAACCGCACTATTTTTGAAGCCCAAACCATGACCTTTTGAAACGGGCATAACAGGCTATGTCGAAATGCTATAATTCGGGCCAATTCCAGCCTGTAAACACGATAACTGGAGTGCATGAATCATGTGCATGTACCCCCTCTGATGAGCACATGAACCCTATATACAGTTCTGGGCATGGGCGTCAATCAATACACGTTTTGAAGAGGAGGGGGCATAATATCAAATGTCCCCCTCCCCCACGTCTTGACGTGTGTTGTTAGAAAAATCGCCTGCATCCAGGTTTTGTGACAAATCAATTTAGGGTGTTGACTGAATCGGTAGCCATCATTTTCGAAGAGCCATAATTGTATAGCTGAGCCTGACCCAATACGATGTTGAGCCAAAATAATTTTTTGTCGCGCAGGGTGTCGTTCCACGACTCAATAACCAAATGACGTTCTCGAAGAGAAATTTGTCATGCAGTCTCGCGAGCACAAATGTCCGATTGCAAAGGTGTGTCCTCCCATGACACAACCGCTAGATATAACATGATTCTTTTTCATGAGGTCCTCAAAATACGCTCATTGAGCGTCAAGAAAAACTCACACAGGCTATTTTGAAATGCAGCGGATCGCTTCCGAACTTACATTCACACAAGGCCACACACTAGAATGGCTATCGCACTGACCGAAAGATCAAAGTGCCGTAGGGTCGCCTACAACGCCGTGGGGTCGCAGTAAGAGCGCTCTTGGTCGCCACAGGGACGCTGAAACACGGTTCAGGCGGTTCGGGTCGCCGTGTGAGCGCCGAGGTTCGGCGCTCTGATCTTGTCGTCGCATACGCATCTGGACGCAGTGCAGTCGTCGTAGCAGCGCGGTACGAGCGACATGAGCACAGTGACAGAACAAATCGTGTTTACTGAGACCCAACAGCGCTCTCACGACGTCCGTTGCGATGCATAGGCACTTCTACCGCGTCCACGCGGCGTACTGTCTGCGCTCCTTATGAGGCGCGTTTGTTAATATCATCGCGATCGCGCTGCGACATCACGGCGCTTCCGCTGTGACTATGGCGACTTTCCGACGTTTGCACTGCCATCTCGATGCGACCCCATCTGCGTGAGCCAATTGTGCATGCTCCGTTCCAGCACTTGAGAGGGGCCATGCGCACCCATGAACAAGGATTTCCCTTAGGGGCCTATTGGATAACATCAACTCTAATCTTTAATTTCTTCACTAACCCTAACAAAGAACACAATCGATTCTATACAATACGAACAGCCGATCAGGGAACACCTCGTTGGAGGTGTGCTTTCACTGCTTAGGAGAGGACTACAATACATTCACTAGGTCGCAATGGGGCAGTGGCAGCGCTTTGAGAGCTCCGCGGGATCGCATTGAGCGTGTTGGCAATGCCGTGAGGTCCCCGCATTTGCGCTCTGCCAAAAATGAGAGCGCTGTGGAGTCACTGTGAAATCGTCGTATATTGTGCGAGGGGTTTAAATCTCAAATTGATAGTTTGTTACTCATCTCGTTTCTATTTTATATACATTCATTGTTTGGGTCTAATGACGTCACAAGGGTAACTGAATGAATGTCGCGACTGTGTTTACACGAATGTATGCAGATTTTCTATTTCCCCATGAGTGAACAGTGCAATGAGATAATCTCCGGAGAGGTGGAGGAATGATTGCATCTATACATTCTTATTTCTCGTGAATTATATATCATTCGTGTCAGGTCCACCATTTTCGTGTTACAGGGTAATATTAAAAGAAGTGAACTTTACATCGACTCATTTCCACTGTCTCCTCGACTGAAAGCTACTTTGGGTGTTCGATTTTCTTGTAACACCGATGTTCAACACTCCCATTGGCCAAATTGTTCAATCGTATAACCGACTCTGCATAATATTATACACTCACCATGAAAATGTCGCGAACTGCGCGCACATTGCTCCTTCCTTCGTGTCTCTATCGCCAATGAGGCATGGGGGGCTCATGCAGTCCTGGTAATCACAACTGTAGCGTTTGGAAGCCTGCATCGCAAAGGTTACATGGCCTGTCTAGGCATAAACCGAAAAATATGCAACTATCCGAACAATGTGCGTGATGTGGTGTCTATTACGTGATCCGATTGCCATATGAAGCATAATTTTTACGAGTCCATCACAATCAATGAATTGCCGCGCTGACGCAATGAAACATCATCCTAAACATTTTTTTCGCGTGAGCCCCTTCGACTCAATGACACATGTATTTGTTATCCAACTTCAGATATGAAATGTTTTTGAACGAATTACGTGGTCTCAACTCAATAGAATCAACAACG
>JAODTT010056737.1:0-10041 GCA_025400115.1 Pentamera pediparva
CGTTGAGTGCACTTTACTGTGTGTAAATATGTATTATTCAAATTTCACCAATACTGATCAATTGCGGAATACCCGGCAAGTTCCTGCAACCCTTCCAACATTGCATAGTTCTTAATAGTGCAACATCAAACATGCTTGAGCGCACTTCAAGTAAGAAGCTCCCAATTGCAGAATACCCCGCAACTCCAGAGCTCAATATAAAACTATCATATGCACAGGAGTGAGCGCTCAGCCATGAAATTCTTTTGAGAATGAATGATCGATAGAAGAGCTGCGGGAATGCTGGAATTTACCAAAAGCCTGATTGTATATGGTGTGTGACCAGCCTACATACAGGGGCGGCGGAACCGGGGGTTGCACTTTATCGAAAAATGTTAATTTTAATTATAGTGTTGTCTCACACCACAGTAGTGCCCCTTCAGGGACCAGTTGTGCCCCCCACTTCTCAGAAGCTTCCGCCGCCCTTGCCTACAGACAGGGGGTGACCAGGATTTTTTTAAATAAATGACGTCCTCACTTGTCACTAGCTCAGATCGCAGAATGTGTTGTGAAAAAATGTCGTCAGTCAAAATGATGGCATTAGCGAGTGTGGGGCATGACCCAATCCCTCCCGCCCTAAATACGCCGGTGCAGTAATACTAATATTTTACATTTAAACAAGAGACGGCAAGTCTAGCCCTAGCCGCTAGACACTGTCTACAGTGGGCAAGTATTGTAATAAACGCACAAACACACTGGCGAACACAACAATGAACCATAGGCTACTGTCTTGTACAGAGTACAGACAGGCACATCGACTGCTACGCATAATGATCAGAATATATGTACTAATCCATAGGCCTAGGCCAGTCCTCAACGCCAGCTTTACTGTACTAACCTAGGCCTATTAAGCGTTACGCTCCGCAAAACAAACCTGGCATTGAATTGGATCTCAGGTCAGTCATGAATCGCCGTTCGATTGTTTGATACAACGTGGGGCCTACGCAAATTGCTTACAGTTACAGGCATAACTAGTGAGGTAATTTATTCACCCTCACCTCATTTGACAGAAGGGGGGGGGAAAATGAAACGTCTTTCGTTTCTTCCGATCCGCAACTCAGCAATTCAGATCTCAGATTCAAACAGCCGCCGCTGTGCAGATGTACGATACATGCACTATGCACTGTTTCGCTACAGGTTAAACGTACGCAACGTACAGATGGCCGGAGTCAGAGTAACACTCGCAAATAAGCCATCGTATCGTCTGTATCCAACTACGTAGTGATTCTCCGGTACTGTGAACCCTACTTTGGACACGAATCACACGATATCACTCGAATGTACAAGCTCACATATAGATTACAGTATTTATTTGTTTTTTCGAAGAACAAAACTATAATTGTGAGTTTCACGATGGAATCGTGGTAATTTGTACCCATCATTTTGTACAGTGTGGGTAGCAACATACCAACTAACACTTATGAAGACCTAAAAAAGAAGAGCAATTGAACCATCAGCAACCCATCCGACTGCTCAACAGATTAGTAACGAAGACTCAATTTCATCGTTAGCTGTCAGTAAGGATCGGGTACAGCCGATCCCCCAAATTGAAACATAAAATCTGAAATACAACCTAAGAACATGGCAACAAGTTGAACTATTTAAAGACGCTGAAGCCCCATAACAATATCATACCTTTCACAACTCAAACCGGAAAATTGCCACTATTCAAGAGTTTGTGGAGATGTTTTAAGATGCCGTGACATGCAGTACATTGCCATATTCGAGGCAGCCGAGCAGTTACTTGCACGTGCCTGGTCATGACGTCAGTAAATTCAACTGGATCTGGTTTTGACAAATCTGATGACAATCAGATATCTTACTAAAGTATTCCCGTGAGTTCGCCAGAGCATGAACAGTTTCGAAGGTCGCTGTTCAACAATGTCAAATTACTTAAATTATTTAATAAAATGTATTTTCACCATGCTATTGTTCTACCTTTCGAATTCGAGTCAATTAGGAATGTATCTTCCCACATAATTGCAGGGAGACACGTGATCCCCGTTTTGTTAATCGTAGTTTACAGTGTACAATTGTCGTCAGATCAGGTTCGTCACCGTATATCATCCTGAGGCGAGAATACAAAATATACTTTCTTATGCTTGTCATGTATGAAAAATAACATGAAATGCTACATAACATTATCGAAGTAACATACCTCATTCATGGATACCACGTGACTTATGTATGTTACTTTAGTGTGTGAGAGTGGATAATAACCAGTTGCACGCGCATGTGATATTATGCGCAGTTTTTAAGTGGACACTTCTTGAAATATATGTTATAAATTTTGTTCATTATCCCCTAATTTTTGAACGCATCTTACACCGATGCAACAAGAAATGGTGATGAATCTGTTAGCGCCACTAGAGCTCCATAAAATGTTTGCTTAACATTTGTTCAGACACATGAAGTATGAGTTCAGAAGACACGATGATAAGTCAATGCAAAATCCGTTCCGATATACCGTGGGACAATGTTCTTGCACACGAATGAAGTTTTCTCGATGTTTGTTACAGTCCAAACAATCGATGAAACTCGGTAAACATGTTACGTGGCTGCAACATTCCTGCTGACAGAGACAATCATAACAGAAACAACGTGACAATGACTAGATGTCACGGGGTAAGGAGGGACCTTGCCAAGGTCGCTGCACTCATTGAAGAATTCAAGAACCAGTGAGAAGCATTATATACAATACTCGAATTTACCTTTGAAATTCCACAATAATATCTCACATGTATTCTGCGTGAGGTTGAAATTTGGTGCGCGTTCGCTCATACCCATCAGCCAGTACGACACCCTTGGCATCCAACGATGCGACGCTTACGTTTGTTACTTCGTATATGTAGCGTGATATAACCATTGAGACACTGCGGGAAAGCAAATTGGGCTTCAAATGGAAAACAATCCAATGATCTGGAGTTCTAACGAGCGAGTTAAATCCGCCTCCACATCCTCTAACTAGTGGATGTTCTCAAGAGCTAAATCCTGTACTGCATCCAATGAATACCGGTAGTTAATTTACGCTGATATATATGCATCATTATCATGCGGGTTGTTCCCATCTCTTCGATTCTATGTTTGCATTGGGCTGGGGAGGTAAATTTATCCGCAATTATCTGTCATGTAGTATAGACAAAATCCATTTTTGAATAACATGATGGTAATCAGATAGTCTGCTAATAAATTCAGCAGTTTAATCCAGCGTAACAGATTATCAAGGTCAACGTTGCTCGTGTGCAACCATAGCCATATATAACAGTGTGATTAATGTATACATTGCATGAAAAATCCCTGCAATTTCATGCAAATAAGTTCAGCACAAGACAGGCTATATTGATTTAGCATAGCAATCTATCTGGTAAAACTGACATTGATGCGAAACAATTCAAGGTTCAATATATTTCAAAACACTGCAATAGAAGTACTGAAGTAGAGCAGCGTACAAAGGACACAGTATAATTCCGCCATTCTTGTGCCATATCGGTCAGATCGACTGTAGACGAACCCAGTTAAATCCTGAATTGTGTAGCTCAGACTGCCAGATGAGGTAGATCCGTCTGGTGTTCAACCCGCGCACTGTCCTCATATTTAAGATATACGTGTTAACGTATCACCTTAGTAACTGACGTTGGTTAATACATGTGTACTGTTGGGAGAAGGATATTAAATTTGTTTGTTTTCTATATTCCAAAAAGTCACAATTGGTATTTGCTTCCTTTTGATACTAATTTCTCAAAATTTCCTTCGATTTGCCTTTACAATGTGCAATATCTTATCAGTCTTCTGTTCTCACAATCCTTATATGCACTACGATGTTCATAATTTATTGAATTACAGTAATTGTGAATGTGACCACTAAATCATCTCATACCAAACAACGTGTCATCGGAAGGCTTCGAATAGCACTCGGATATGCCTCGGGATATTATGTTGTTTATGTATCACCCGGGTTTGTGGAACGGTTTCTCAATTATATCACTTTTACGCTATCCTAGGCATGTCGGGAACAAATCTGTTTTTGATGAGCCATGCGCCAAACCCAACATCGCGAGTCATGTATCTGACATTCCATGACCTAGATACCCCTATTCTCATATCAGACATTCCACTACTAGTTGACGGAGACACAAATCATGTAACTAGGACATCCCTCCTTTATTCCTTGGCGAAGGCCGACGGAATATATGCAGTCACGCAGGCGTGCGTATGCATGTGCGTGCGCCTAGTGGCACAGTGTGTAAGTGGGCAAGATGACTGCTTTGCGAGTGCGTGTACGTACGCCTGGTGGTCCCGTGTGGGAGTCATATTGAAGATCATTTAGGAGCATACTTTCTGCCAAGATGTTAATTTTGATAACCATATAATGCTTCTGGTCCCACAGAATAAATTCGATGATCATGAAAGTCAGTCAGCGTTATCAGTGACCAATGGTACATATGGGGTGATAAGGATTTTAGCGTCAAATGTCATTTAGGGGTCAATTTTGACCATTTAGTTCGAACGCTCGAATTCGCGGCTTCTACTCCTACAGAATAGATCGAATGTTCATGAAAGTTGGTCAGTATTATCATTGACCTATGGTTTATATATGGTGTTCAGGAATTTGTGGTCAAAGGTCATCTGGGAGCCAATTTCGGTAATGACATAAACCTCTTTCTTCAATATGTGGATGCTGCAGCATTGCTGCTCTTGTTATATCTCCATATCAGAGGATTCAGTTACTAATTGTTATCAATACCAATCGGTTCAAAATGATTCATTACGATTTGGTGACCCGTCTGGTTAATTCGAAAGTACAAATACATTGTCGTTCACGCCAACTGAATTTGTTACTACGCACATGTTATCAGTTATATATATATATATATATATATATTATTAGCAGGGCAAAGCGTGCACGCGTTGTATTTTATTAGCAGTCGTGTCGTTACCCTGCAATGACCAGGATGGGAGTAATATCATGAAGTTACGTCCGCTGTAATTGATTCATTTACTCAAATAGTGATGATAAGAGGAAATAATGCTAAGAAGCAATTTTGTGTATTGCCACATAATCTAAATTTTCGACAGTGATGGCATCATTAATGTTACTGTTTGTAGGCAGGGTAACTTATAGGCTAGGATATTGCCATAGCATTGTATAAACACAACTGAGGTGAGTGAATGTCTTATTCAGGACATAAAAAGTATTTTTCGAAGCTCTCATCACCTGCGGCGTGGTGTTCATATTTGATGGGTAGCAACATACCAACTAACACTTATGAAAGACTTAAAAAAGAAGAGCAATTAAACCACCAGCAACCCATCCGACTGTTCAGCAGATTAGTATCGAAGACTCAATTTCATCGTTTGCTGTCAGTAAGAATCGGGTACAGCCGATCCCCAAAATCGGAACATAAAATCTTAAATACAGCCTAAGAACATGGCAACAAGTTGAACTATTTAAAGACGCTGAAGTCCCATTACAATATCATATCCTTTACAACTTGAGCTGTGAAATTGCCACCATCCAAGTGTTTGTGAATATGTTTTAGGATGCCGTGACATGCAGTACATTGCCACATTCGAGGCAGCCGAGCAGTTACTAACACGTGCCTGGTCATGACGTCAGTAAATGCATCTGGATCTGGTTTTGACAAATCTGATGACAATCAGATATCTTACTAAAGTATTTCCGTGAGTTCGCCAGAGCATGAACAGTTTCGAAGGTCGCTGTTTTTTGTCGCCTCCCCTCGAGGCATGCTCTCATTTCCTCCATGCGTCAATGTCAACACTTCAAATTTACAAGGCCAGTTTTGTTACCAGGCTGAACAGCTGAATGAAACTGAACACATTGTCCGATGTTCCAACTAGTAAAAGGTCGGGTACATATCTTTAGAGGCAGATGAATTGCAAGTAATTAGCGTCTGTCAGCAGTTTCAACGTCAATTCTTATTTGTGGTGGATTCACATAGACCATCCGTGTCAGGTTTTATTGTGGGGTTCTAGCAAAGTAAATAGTAAAGTAATAGTAACGTTATAGTAAATAGCAAAGTAAATGCAGTTATGAAGAATAATTTCAGTAAGTCAGTCAATTATTTTTTGTAAGTTAGTTACTCAACGGAAGGCAACAACAAAGGCTCCGTTGTAATATTCAGTTCTAGTGATGGACATCGGTGGAGTCTTGTAGAAATTATCCAGAATATATGAATATTTACTCAAAGGATGTGGTTTCTATTAGGAAAATAACGTAGGGAATATATTAAACACAACACATTTCAAGATATAACATACCTTCTCACAAAAAAACTGCATTGTCATATTTGAATCCTCGGGTGTTAAATTGAACGACCCTTCCTGGTTGACTCAGGGACAACTTCCGTTTGGTCAAATTAACACCTCAAAAGTGCTGTGTGATATCACACCTCATAAGTGTTACCCAAACAACACCCAAAAGGTAACAACTCGATTCGTCCAAGTGTTATAAAAACACTTCTTGGTGCACATATTTCTAATATTACGTTTCTCAAGGTAAGAGAGGTGAGTGTCACTGCGTAAAGCTCCCACAGACTCACACGACTCTGGTTGCGTCATTGATAGAATATATCAAGCCATCCATGTCGTTACTTCAACGTTGTACCACGCATGTCTTATACATGAAACCCTCCTGGGAGAGATACGTATTCCATCAAAAGTAATGCATTGAATCCAACTTTTTAAAACTTTAGTACCAACTTTGACATTAATACATGCTTAACACATATACTTGAGGCAATACATGAAAAATAAACCCAGTAATGCACCTGAATTACTTCCGAAAAATGGCATGAAGCTATACAATCATCTGATTAGGCAAATTAGTTTGACTGTTAATATATTAACACCAGATACGGGTGTCGCTCTAATACCACTCACACTCCGGCAACAATCATAACAAACCAGCACTGATGGGTGTCAACACGACACTTTAGTGTAACGTGAAAAGCAACACCCATAAAGTGTTATCATTTGACACTTCAGTTATGTGTGTGTACAATTAGGTTTCATCGGAAATAATAAAAATTTGGGTCGTTGAAATATAAATTATAATGCTCGAACAATCACAGGAAGCTCGACCAGGAGGTGAGGCATAACTGGTTTAAATTCATGTTGAATGCTCGTTTCCTCTTCATTCAGTACTGGTACTACTCATATACAGGTAATACTTAGATTCCACAACGGCTGCCGTGATTAGCTGTTTGCATTGAATGAAACTGATTGTATTCATTGTTGGGATTGGGGATTACGTTCAACCAAATATACAGAATATCCTTGTGGAAATATGCATATTGGCCATGTTGGAGAGAAAACTAATTGTGCTCTAATAATGCTAAAATAAGTGTGACGATTACAACGTAAAACTGTAACAAGTAGGTAGATTAAGTAAATTAATTAGAGAAACGAATAAAGACTGATACATTCCCTGACCCAATGTGGGCGCCATACACTCACATAAAAATCACATATTGAGTAATGTAGAACAATTGATACAATACTTAACTTGTGTAAATTGTCCGTAATTGCAGTGTTATGCCAAATTTTACCGATGTAATCATTACTGATGCTATGCATTCATAATAGAAAGCATCTGTGAAAGTTAGGAAAGTGTGGGCGTATTAACCTCGAATATGTTTCACATTGAAATAATAACTGTATCATTACTCGTTCAACGACGATGTGGATTACTGATATTATATTGGACTGGCTGAGCCCCTGTGATGTCGATTACATTACTTCAATTATACCGTTTGAACACAAACCATCAAAACCAGTTATGCTCTTCAAGCTCAGCAGGCTGCGTCAAAATCGGATGAGAGAGAAATACCACATCCGAACACAAGTAATTAATTGAAAACTGCTACAACATAGTCCATGACATTTCCGTGTGATATATCCGAATCTCAGCGAGCCGTGACTGAAATCCATCATGACGTGTCGGATGAAGGACACGTCGGCTTCTGGTATTATATGAGATCAT
This sequence comes from Pentamera pediparva, assembly GCA_025400115.1. Taxonomy (NCBI): domain Eukaryota; kingdom Metazoa; phylum Echinodermata; class Holothuroidea; order Dendrochirotida; family Phyllophoridae; genus Pentamera; species Pentamera pediparva. Next base: position 8,042 of record JAODTT010056737.1, read on the forward strand.
CCAGGGTTCAGCATTGGTCATTTGGAATGTTTGTATGTACGCATGGAGACCGCAATACTATTAGAGATGTCACTATGCCAACGCCACATAGCGATCCCACTTGTTTCTGCTCACTATACTAATTTTACAATTACTCTCATAAGCGTTATTATCTAGTGTGGCCTACCAACCACATTGTTTTATATAACAAATGAACGATTTATCATATTATTATTTACATGAAAAAATCCACTTATGCACAAAAGTACCTAATCCCTGATCTTCCAAACTTATGAAACCTTTAACATATATTTTTTTATTAAAATGTATTTGTACCATGCTATCGTTCTACTTTTCGAATTCTAATCGACGAATGAATGGTATCTTCCCACATATTTGCAGGGAGACACGTTATCCCTGTTTTGTTAATCGTAGTTGTACATTGTGAAATTGTCGTCAGATCAGGTTTGTCACCGTATATCATACTGAGGCGAGGATACTAAATATACTTCATTGTGCATGTCATGTATGAAAAATAACATAACATCCTACATAACATAATCAAGGCAACATACTGCATAAATAAATGCCACGTGACCTATGTATGTAACTCTAGTGTGTGGAAGTTAATAATAACCAGTTAGTATTCGGATATCAAACAACGTTTGACCAAATAAGGATGTGCGTGCAAGAAATTAAACGCAGAGTGCGCTGCAAACACCATACGCGATGCACAAAGTTTCATGCGCATGTGATATTATGCGCAGTTTTTTTGAAAAAAAGCGTGATGAATAATTTATGAATGGGAGTACTAAACTGATAGCCCTCGGCTGCGCCTCGGGCGTTCTACAACGAAGTCCCTCATATTCGTTCATTATTACCTAATTAATGCACGCCTCTTACACCGATGCAGCATAAAAAAGTGATGAATCTGTTAGCGCCAATTGAGTACCAGAACGTGTTCGCTTAACATGTGTTCAGACAAATGTATTATCTGAAGGTTACATGTGCTTTCGACAGTGACGATATGAAGTAATAATATCGAGACGGTATTTTGTCGTGACGTCATGCCGTCCCCTTTTCGCCAGTTGCTACCCGACGACATCGCGTCAAATGGGAAATTTAATGTAATAATAACGTTTCTCGATGTTTGTTATTAACAGTCCATACAATCGATGTAACTCAGTCAACATGTTACGTGGCTGCAACATTCCTGCAGACAAGAACAATCATAACAGAAACAACGTGATGACTGAATGTCACGAGGTAAGGAGGGCACTTGCCAGAGTGGCTGCACTCGTTCCAACTCAGCATTTCAGCCTATATCGGGTAAAAATGACTTGTTGTTATGAATTTAGCCATACCTGCGATTGGTCCCGTGTTGCAAATAATGTGTGGCTATTGGTTTGTAGTTAGGGAATTGTGATTTGCCCGTCTTAGTTTTTTTACTACATGATTCTTACTCCTGTCATTGTACTTCCATGACGTCATCGGGTTTTATTTACTCGTTAAAGAATTCAAGAACCAGTTAAGTATTATTATATACAAACTCGAATTTACCTCAAAAATTCCACAAGAATAGCTCACATTCATTTCGCATGATTACAAATTTTGAGGATATTACGGCTATCGTTATGATATTAAAAAATGTAAAAACAATGTGGAATTACATAGCTCGTTAGGTCCAAATTAGGATTCTGGTTCAAGGTTTTGAATCATGGCGACACACGAGTAACGACTTATTTCTTCTCGGCAACGTGATGAAGACCTACCCATCACTGCCCATGGTGCGCGTTCGCTCATACCCATCAGACAATACGGCACTCCTGGCAGCCAACGATGCGACGCCTGCTTTCCTTACTTGGTATACTGAGGTATCCATATTTACACGTATGTAGCCTGATACAACCATTGAGACACTGCGGAATCTAATGATCTGATGTCCGGAGTTAAATCCGCCTTCACATCCTCTAACCAGTGAATGTGGTCAAGAGCTAAATCCTGTACTGCATCCAATGAAT